>CM061146.1:19652555-19872555 GCA_030710495.1 Labroides dimidiatus | reverse complement strand
TGAGGAACATTGCCTCTTCACTCACATAAACCATTAAATTGTAATAATGGGGCCACCAGCACTCAAAGCTAAAGCCAGAGCGCCCCCTATGGTTGAATAGCTGAGTAACAGTCAGAGTGCAGGGGTCCTCTTTGCAGACACTGGTCCCCTTGTCATGCTGCAACTATTTACTTTTACATGTTGCATGCATTAAAACACAGACATGGCTAGATGGTGGTATATGTCAGAATCATACATTAATCAATGGATCAGGCCCTAAACTTATTTAAAGGATTCTAACCAGGCAATCCCAAATGATGAAAACTGTAATAACTCCAATATTGTTGTTGTTTAATGTGTTGAAATTACAGACAGAGCTCTATCAGGCCATTAACTTCAGCTCATATGTTGTTCAGCAGGGTGAGGCTGCAGGAACCATAAAACCTCTGTTTGTCTTTCCCTGCGTCAACAATGAAAGTCTGATTGTGGGAGCCAGAAGAAGATAAAGACGACAGCGTTCATTTGCATTCAATGACTCAACGAGTCAGTGTGAAATGTACAATCTGCTCCTGATTCTTTTTTTTTTCTTTCTTCTCCACAATGTCTACACATCTGTACAGATCAGTAAGAGACATATCAACCCCCTCTCTTGTTCTCTTCATTTTGTAATGCCCAGCTGCTGCCAAACTCATCCACCATGCACACAAGCCAGGTCAAGTAACCAAAGTGGCACTTCACTAGGCAATTTTTCTCTCTTTACCTAAAATGTGTGAATGTATGGGAGCAGCAGAACTCTGATGCAGCCTGCATCCTTCACCTGGGTGGCTGAAAACGAAGCACCCACTGCAGCTTTAAGAATTGAAATGATGAGGGAAATAAAAGAAAAAAGTTTTTTTTTTTTTTTTTTTTTTTTTTTTTTGGGGGGGGGGGGGGGTGGTCTAAAAATGAAAATATAAGTTTTATCATCCTCTGATTCTTTGCTCTCTACCATAATATCAGTCATCACCTGTGGATAATTTCCTTTTAAATTGTTCCCACTCTGTTCAAACATAGTGCCATGTCATATAATTTAATGCAACAGCCTCTTGAATAAAAGCTTAGTTTTTCTTTATGTGTCAGAGCTGACAAGAAGCAGGCATGTTTTGATACTCCTACTTCTGTCTTTTTCACACATCCACCCAGCATGTTATGCTAATTGGACACATGCACTGGGAGCTCTGTTGTGTTGCCCCTGTTTTGGCGTGTTTGACAATGTGTTCATCATATCTGGTCTGAATATGAGTGACAGAGAAGACAAACTAAATTTCCATCACATCTATTTCCTTATACTTGAATCACATTGATTTCTATGGATGTTTATTGCCATGGAACCAAGCTGTATTCCGAGACATATCTTTTCTGAGGTCTGACTTTGTAGAGAACAAACAAATGCACGTCTAGTTTCTCTTTATAAAAGATCTTTGTTGTTACTTTTATCCTCAACAGGTGAAAGCCTCACAGGTGTTTTTAATAAGTCTCTCATCAGTTTTTCCAACAACAAAATATGCTGCCACAACAGTTTAGAGCCACACAGAAGCTCATGTTGTGTAGTCATAGAAACCTCTATCTCTTTCTACAAATAATGCCAGAAATCATCTTTAAAGCAAGCCACCAAATTAAACTGATCAGGTGAAACCTAAAGCAAGACAGCAGATCAACAATATCAAATTTAAAGCTATAGATTTCCATGATCCTTAAACTGTGCTGCCACCCAGTGGACAAAAAACAATATTACACTTTAAGCATTCCATTTACAGCAGGGGTCCCCAAACTTTTTCCTGTGAGGGCCAAATAACTTTTCCCTTCTCTGATGGGGGGCCGGGGTCGGTCTGTAACAGAAAAAGTGTGACGATCGCAGGGGTACCTAAAAGTAAATATTTATTGTTTTCCAGAAAGCCACACATAACCAAATATGAATAACCCTCTCTAGGATCTTCACAGAAAAAAACAGGAAATAAATAATAACATTAGGGCACAGACAGTAGAAGGGTGGAATAGAATGTCACATTCTATGCGTGTATTAGTCTTGATAGCGTGCCGTGGCCAGACTGAAAAAAAAAAATCATAATGCGTCCTGGTATCATTCAGGGGGCCGGGCCAAATGTGCAGGCAGGCTGTATCCCGTAGTTTGGGGACCACTGATTTACAGAGTGCATGGGAGCAAAAGTTTGAGCTGAATAAAAACCTGGTGTCATTTTAGGGACATGTAGATATGTTATTTTTTTTTCACCCCTGTTTGCACATTACAATGATCTCAAGCTGTCTAAGATCCCAGCATCATCAGGAATTACTTGATTTGTTGGCCCCTCACTTAAAACTCAATCTTCAGTATGCTTGGATGCAGTTGATCAGATAAGTTTCAGCAGTGTAGTCACTGCTTGTAAACATTATTAATAGAGTGAAATTTCATATTTTATAGTTATTTTGCAGTATACATGCCTCTTTCATTAAGGTGACAAATACTGAGCTGTACACACAAACACCAACATAAAAGAACACAGACTGTCATTTATTTACAGTGAAAACACTTTATTTCATCATGTTGTAGGTATCATTTCATTGAAAAGAAACAGACCAGTAAAAAGGAAACAATATATCATATTCCTTGTGATATCAGTTTGAACCAGCACAGATATTGATTGAATGGCTTTTAATTATTAAGAGTCCTTCCAGTAAATCATGGGCATATTGTCAATCATCATCACATATTGATTCAAAATTTACAGTTAATAGTAACACAAAAAATCACAAGTCTACAGCAGAGGCTTGCCGTCCTGGCTTGGCAGGCGGTTAAAGATAAACTATTGAAGCGTCACTTGCATGCACAGTTTATTGTCTACACAGCCTGAATGAAAAGAGAGCGTTACACATACCGAAAGCACTGAGAGGGGAAACGGAAGATCTGCTCTAAGACTGTGCAACTTCGGTCGTTAACAAAGGTCTATGCTGAAAGCTTTGCATTACACATAGTTACAGAGGTTACCCTTCAGTGTGTGCTCCTAGGACATACAAAATAGTCAGCTATTAGAAAGCACATGGCACATATAACAGCTAAGAACTCTTTAAGTGATATAAGAGCAATAAGATAATAAGAGTAGTAATAGTACATTAACAGGTGCAATCTCCCCTTTATGTCTCTTTGCAATCTGTGTTACAATGTATTTTACATACAGAGCAATGACATTTTATCATGGTTATATGTACAGTACATGGCACTTTCATAACACTATTTGACAGATAACTCATGTGGATGGCTGAATAAATACAGAAGAACATAAATAAATATTGATTTTTAATGGATAGTTCTCAGTTCAGTTATTACGGAGCCTCTAAAATCCTATACGGTGATAATTAATATCTTGTTTGCAGCACAAATTGATTGACTTTTAAATGCAAGTTTCCATACTACATGTTATCATATTATTTGTTGTCAGTGCATTTTTTCATTGATTGTGTAAATACTGTTTTATTACATTTTTAGGAGCGTTACGCTGAGGCAGGTATTTTGTGTGATGAATGCCTTTTGTTATTTCGAGTAGAGGGGAGGGCCCCATGTTGTGTTGATTAAAATACGTTCTGCAAAAACATACTCTATGAAGTGTGTTTTCCATGGTTCAATATCAGCCTCTGGGAAATCAAAACGGTTTCCAAAAAGTTAAAGTTTGAGCCTAAAATCTTTCACAGGACAGGGAAAGAGATAACATACACTTCCAACTCCAAATAGCTTATTACCTTGTGCCCACAATGTAAAAATGATCATTTTGCAGGACTCTAGGGGCTCTGTAAGTTAGTTTGAATTCAGCGTTTCTTAGTATTTGTCCCCCTAAATACCCGTCATGTGCTGTTAGAGATGTACACACACATACACACACCTAGGTATATCCAAATCCCCACAAACACACAGAGGACTAAGGTAAGAAAAGACAATGCTTGGATTCTTTGAATACGTTTCTCTGGTGAGCATGTGTTGCTTAGAGTTGTTTTGCATCTCAAGTCACATGTTTCTGAATTTCTCAAGCAATTCATAAAATCACTCTGAGTAAACGGCTCATATAGCTGATTATGTAAACAGATCATGAACTGTGAGCTACAGTATGTTTCCTGCAGCACTCACAAGCCAAATATTCAACCAATCTTCTAATCATACTCTCAGCAGCGAATCCATAAACTTTGTAAGAACTACGTGAAAATAAGTCTTATTAATCTGTTTTTGTCTCTATTAGACATGAAAATGACATGAAAGCTTTTAACTGTTTGAGACATGAGCACTAACTTATCAATAAGCGATGAGCAGACTGAGCTTTCAGGTTTTGGGAAAAATCTGGAACAAATGCATAAAGTGCCATCACAGCAACAGGACCAAGCTTGATGTCTCAGTAGTAGTAGTGTTTATGACAGGAGGGTGCCGTGCTCTTAAAAATATGGCCTACAAAATTCTGGTGACTGAGTGACTCCTGTGTTGTTGTGTTTGTTCTGGTCACGGATTATGGACAGAGTAACCATGAGGAAAAAGACAGCAGCTCTCCCATTGGCTCTTTCTAAACACAGGTTTTGTTAAGGTCAACCTTCACCGGCAGAGGCCCCGCCTCTTGCATCTCTTCCGATTGTTTAACAGCCACAGCGATCACAGGACTCAGGTGGTATGGGTTGACTTTGATGGCACTGTCCAGAAATTCTTTATCTCCATTGATGCTCAGCTAGAGACCGACACAAAGAAGCAAGAAGACAGAGATGAGAACAGAGTTCACTCACTGAGTAGTGATGAGATTACAATAGACAAGAAGGTCAAAATGAACTTCATACTCTGACAGGCCAAATCTTATCAGGACTTTGGCAGAGAACCACCATCACCAGCCCTCCCTGTAGGCTACTCCATCAAATCAGTGTGAGCTGAAGGGGAGGGCTGTGCTACACCACAATGTGAAAAAAGGGGAAAATGCGGGAATGTTGTGTGTGTTAGTACCTGCGTCTTGATGTGCTGCTCAGGTGCAGTGACCAGACTGGCACAGCTGAGCCACAACATGACCATTATAGACAAGAAGAGACAGGCTGCTAAAATCCACCGTGGAAGGCCTGAACGTCTGCAGAACAAGAGGATAGGACATAAAAAGAAGGAGACGAGTCAGGGGATGGAGCTGCAGGTGGCTTGAAATACAGAAGATTACCATTTTAATTATTGCTTTCATCTCAATCTATTATGTTCATCACTGCTTTTGTGGAAACAGCTATTGTCATATCCTTTTGGTCCACAGTAAAAGATTTATTATGATAAACTGCATATACAGAAAAAAACAGACAAAATAACCTTGATGTACATGAAAAGCTGATTTGCAGAATGAAGAGTGAATTATAAGTAAACCTTGGCTTTGAGTAAGCGTCATCTGACCTTGACATGCAGCCGAGGAAGTCGTGCTCAGCCGTGGGGTCCTCTGCATGCTGCACGGGGTGTTTCCCTTTGCCTCCTGCTTTGGAAGCTGCCCTCTCACCGTGTCCCCTCACACCTGACAAACATTTAATGGGAGCAACAATAAACTTTCTGAGACCGCAGCATGCACACAGTACTGCTGTGAACTGTGTCGAAAATATGTGCAAGTGTGGTACGTTGTCTCACCATGGGGCCTTTGGGTGTGAGAGTGGACCTGAGGCCAGGGTTTGTCTGCCACGCTAGAACGAGGAGCCTGAAGCTCAGGCAGAGTGTACTCCATCTCTGGCTGGCTCTGAGGAGAAAAGAACAACAACAAAAAGACGCTAAGCAAGCCAGGCCGCAATCATTTCACGGTAATTGACCAGCAGATTTTAAATTTTTCAGTAAATATAGTTGGCCAAGAAGCTGAAATGAAAATAAACACAAATGGAGGCAAATCAGATGAAGAGATGTGAGAGAGGGTACAGTGAAAATTGAATTTCTCAATTTATTTATTTTCTTCTTATTACTATTTTTGTAGTAGTAGCTTTTTGAATTTTATGTCTGCAAACCTGAGGTGGTTAACCTAGCTTTTCCTGCCAAACAGAAAGGAACACATGGGATTTCAGTTCAGAGGTGCAGGTGATCTCTAGATCTCAGCTCCAGGGTAGCTTTGAACATGAGATTGACATCAAGCTAAAAAAAAAAAAACTCAATTACTTTGTTTCCTGAAACTCCAAATTTTCTGTGAAAAGTCTGAAAATAGGCCTTGTTGGTTTTTTAAAACCACTGATCAAACCCTGGCATTGATACAAATAAATTCATTGGAATGAACTCTTCTGTTCTTTGCGAAGAAGATGTTTTTAGATCAAAAAGTTTCATCAAATTTGAAATCTTAATCAGGTTTCATGGATTTCAAAAAGTGTCCTTAAAAGAATTGATCTTTATCTGCTTTCCGTCCATTGAGTCTCGGTGTCTCTTTCTTACCCACCCTCACTACTTTGGTAAAACTTTAAACTGGGACAAATGGCTCTCAAAACAACTGCTTCACACAACCTGCTGTGAGTGTTTGCACTGTTGTGTGTTATTTATTATGTGCGCAGTGTTTCTGGTTCCCTTGGAGAACTCATTAAAAGAGGATTTTGGTTCCCCACTGCTGACCCCCAACAACAGCAGCTGTAGTGGGCTGTAACAATACTACTGCTGGCCTCAGCAACAAACACCACGCACACGCACAGACACACACACACACACACACACACACACACACACACACACACACACACACACACACACACACACACACGTACAGTACAGTATGTCCCACTGTGGTGTGTCAACTTTAATTGCAGATTCTGACACTGAGTAGATCACTCAACTCAAATTTAAACCTCTCGCTGTTCATGAAATTTTAATATAACCAGGAAAGTGTTTTTGAATTCCAGTAGTTCTCAAAAATTAACGTAGGAAAACATCGATCCTTTTTTTATAGAGTTCAATTATTGAAAAACAGCAAAAACTTTTGATGACGAGAAAAAGTTTGTTTTCTTTAAAAAACAAAGCAAAACAAACCTCAAGCCTCTTTTGTTTAACGTTATTTCACAACCGGGTTCATTACCTCTCAGTGAGCAGACAGAGTCCATTAGAACCAGATGCAGAGTAAAGTTTTGTGGAGACGGGGGGTGAGGGGGGTGTCCCTCATTGGCTGTACGACTGACTGACATCAGAACAAGCAAAGCCTGATGTGCATCTGTCATGCATTACAAAGGGGGGAAAGTCAAGGTGCTGAAAGAAAGAAAGAGTAAAAAAAGAGATGACAGAAGAAAAGATGTAATGACGGAAGAAAGAGATGAAGGAAAAGTGAAGGAAGAAAGACAGGTAGAGGGGCAGAAAAAAGATGAAAAGAAATGTAAAAAAGAAAAGGAAGAAAGGAGAAAAGATAGAAAGAAAGGAGGGAAGAAAAGAAAAAAGCTGGAGGAAGGAAGGGAAAGGAAAAAAACTCAGCTAACAGGCACAGGCACTGTGTTTTTGGATCATTCCTTGAAAAAAAAATCAAGCTTTTGTTGTTTATTTACTATACAACACTATTCAAAAATCTATGTTACTTGTTACATTTGCATTTATGAGTGCATCATATGCACATTGTGTATAAACTTCCTACTTAAATTCCTTAATAAATCAATACACTGCAAAAACTGGCATCTAAGCAAGTGTGTTTTTTGTCTTATTTAAAGTAAGAATTGCCTTATTATACTTGATATGAATCACATTCAACAGACAAGTCCAGCAATGTCTTATTTCAAGATACTAAAAGACAAAAATAAGGTTTGAATTACCTGCAACAAGTAAAAAAAAATCTGCCAGTGGGGTAAGAAAAATTTACTTTTCAAGTTTAGAATAATGTCTAAATACAAGAAACTTTCACTTACTCCACTGGCAGATTTTTCTACTAGTTACAAACAATTCAGAGCTGATTTTTTTTCTTATATATCTTTAAATGAGACATGTTTCTGGACTGGTCTGGTGAATGAGGCTCATATTAAGTCTAAAAAGACGTTTTTAGTAAAAATAAGACAAAAGCACTTCCTAAGATTTCAGTTTTTTGTAGTGTAGAGCTGACCTTCATTTTGGTGTTCTACCATCAGTCAGTCATACTTCCTTTTAACACTGTTATTCCTCTGGTTCTGTCTGTTCTCTCCAACATTTTGGTGTCTTTAAAATACAGTCAGGCAGAGTGACTAATGCAGTCGTCAGGAGAAATGGGTCAGGGATTTCTCTCTTTGTACTCTTACACCAAGCTCAATTTGTTCACCAGGCTGACTCCCCAGCAGAACCTCAGCTTGGTGGGAGGAAGTCTTTAATCAACTCACTTTTGTCCTGAACTCTCACACTGTCACACTATCATGGGCTGATTTGTCAAGATAACTCAGTAATGGTGAAAAGGGAATGGCTGTGTGATAGCAATATGTCCTCATAATTACTCTTTTCTTTTATATTCTCTCCTCCCTGGAGACAAACCTAATTTGTGACCTAAGAGTGAGTGACTCTACCCTCAAAATCTAAACTATCTGGTGCTAATGGTAGCTTTCATTGTTTCAAAAATCCTCAGGGGTAAACATAAATAGTTACCCTCACAGCTTGAGGTCGCAGAAACACAGACATGAGCTCACAGATGAGTGTGTGAAGACCGTTCATTACGGACATCCACATAATTTATATTGGAGGCAGCTTTGTTTTGCCTCCTCTGCCATCCCTCGACTTTTTCTGTTGTTTCAACACTCTGAGAGTCAATCTGTCAAGTCTGTGGCGGTTTGCCAGCTGCCCACTAAACACAGGCCTGATAGTCTCCTCACAGCCCTGTGAAGCCTCCTGCTGCTCCGGCCTGCACGTCACTGCCATAAAGAGCAATCATCCATCACTGAGTCCCAAAGAAATGTTTCATGTTGTGCAGCTGCTGCATCTCAGAGTCCAGTCTGTACAAAACTTTTTATAACTCATGATAAATTTCAGTGTATAAAGGACTCCTCTGTTATATAGAAGCCCTTTTGTATAGGTTAGTGTGCACAAATACCATCATTTACCACTGAGGCCTTTAATTACGTGGCTAAAAATGCCATCAAAGCCTCATCATGCAAACAGGAAAAACCCTGATGAGGATGCAGGTTTCTGACCAGCTTTTGAAATTTAAAGGAAACAGTTGGATGTTGCTCTTATTTTAGTTTTAATGTATGGGCAGCTTAAGGCATTTACTTGTGTTACAATGTGTTTGGGTGTATTGAAAAATGCTCTGAGAAAGCAGATGTCTGCCAAGAGACTACAAAAACATCTGGATTTCCTGTCAAATTAAACAAAGATTTAAAGACGTGTCTCAGATTTAATCATGTGAAGAACTCAGCAGTGGATAAACCATTAGATAAACAAACAAAAGCCTCTTGGTGTTTGTAAACACGGCAATACATTGAGAAATAGTCCTCCACTTTCAATTCACCTTTAATTCATCTTTTTTAATTTCTTAAATGCCTTGTTGAATTTATGTTTCTTATCAGGTAGCACCAATCTCTGCTGTCAAAAAAAATGAGGCTGAGAGAAAAGTCCAAAAATTGCAGTTCCTTCTGTGTTTTTGGAGCTTTTGGAGCTTGTGGCCAGCTCCAAACTGTTCCGACCTTTATGCTTTATTCTTTTATTTATAGCAACTGTATGGGGGAAGAATCAGCAACTCATCTGTATTGATCACATAAAGGCTCGTCTCAGAACCCATCAGCATTTATTGTCTTTAATCAACCAATGACAACGGAGATTAAAGTTGGAGGTGCCCAATTACTTCTTTCTTATTCAAGTGTAGCAAGAGAATAACGATAGATAACTTTAGGCAAAGACTTCCTTTTCTGTTGGTGTTTAGTTGTGGAAACAGATGTCGTTTCTTTGGTTATTTCATTCCCCCTGTAGTGCCAGTTCAGATGTTTCACATAAGTTTCCATTCAAAAGAAGAGACTACGCTACAACAGCTTCACTTTGGCTTATCGTACTTCAGTGCTACGAAACCAATTTACTTGTGATTTACTTGCAATTAGCAGTCTTAAATTTGCAGAAATATCATCATCATGATTCCTTTTAGTGCACAGTAAAATGTCAGCTTTATCCGGCCTGCTGGTGAGCGAAAAAGACAACTTTAAAAGTCAAGAGTAAATTGAGGTCAAAATGAAAATTTCTTTTGCACTCTGTAGTGAAATAAACACTGATTTGCTTTTGTGACACAACATCAAGCAGATTTGTTGCTCCAGTTAGAGTTTTAATCTAGAACAGACTGTTAGCTGCACCTGCACACAGATATGTGCTAATAGAGATACATAAATCGATTACAGCAGATGGGATCCAGGATGTCATTACCACAGATTGTGTCTCGCCTGCTTATCTTCCTTTGTGGGTTTTATGCTTTTGTTTGAGCAGACTATTTTAGCTGCACACACCAAAGCCTGCTGGAATGTAATTGGTTTGTACTACTTGGACTCCAAACGTTCTCACAGATTTGTATTGTCTATGTAGAAACTGTGAATACATATTGTATTTTTTTAAGGGTTATGAATAAAAGGGAATAATCAGGGGGCCTGGCTTGTGGGTGGTTTTTAAAGCAGCCTCAGCTTCACCTCTTTGCATGTATCTAATTCATCCAAAGGTTAGTTGGAGTCAGCATTTTCCAGTATGGTGATTGCTATCTTTGCTTCATAACACTCGTCAGAGACCAATAGACAATGGCACTGTGACTAAATTTCATGCAGCTTATGGTTAGCAGCCAGGAAGCTGTTTTCTTGTGCAGCCATCTCTGTTAAACTCACACAGTTTCCATCCTGAGCTGAGTTCACCACAGCTAGCCCTGCCAGTCCATGATACAGAGGGCTGTGATTAAATTTAAAAGGACATTTACAGACAATTAAAAGCGCTGAATTTAACCACCTTGTTCCCACCCTGCTGCGTGCCTTCGCTTTCCCAACCTTCACAGATACACTGACTAGAGGATGAGCGATGAGATGTTCTGGCAGTGACCCAAGCCCTACAGCTACAAAATGCATAACTGAGCAGATATACAGTATATGCCTTTATCATATAAGGAAGCAGAGGTTAGCTGTATCATCTCTAAAGGTCACTGGCATGCTTTTAACCTAACATCAGAACATACGACTTGCAAAAGCTTTGTAGGAACTTAATTTTTCATCACCACCACCAGGGACCAAGGGGGGGCCATTATATAGTTTATGAAGATGTAAATTTTACTGTTCATGTGTGTGAAACCTCTACAGAAAACTGCTTTGAGGCCTGACCCTCTTATGCAGACAATCAGAAAAAAAGAAGTTTTGCATTTCTAAGGATAAAATTTCAAGGCCTTACATGTTGAAAATATTTGCAAATAATATCTGTATTAATTAAAATTACTTATTTAACTTAAAATTGCACTTTGCAGCTGTTATCGTTGACTTGATTGCAAGTTAGAAATTGAACCACTTGCTGTCCTACTTTCTTGCAACTTCAATTTTAATTTTACAGAAATTATTTCAGGCAAAGGCTGATGCTTCCAGTCTAGTTGTGTAAATTATCACTACAGCACCAAAACAATGTTTTATTTACATTTTTGCAGATCTAAACATTTCTCACTGAACAATGAACCTTGCATATACAGATCTGAGATGAATGCAAAAGGAAACTAAATGAAGAGCCTGCCTGTCCCAGACAAACACTCAACTTGGTCTTACCTGGAAAACTACCACTTTGCCATCATCAGCCTGCAGGTAGAAGGTCCAGGTGGAGGAGATGAAGCTCTGAGCTGAGCTGACAATGTCGTTGCACCAGCTGGACACAGCCTCCATCACAGAGGGGGGCTTAGGGCGGAGAGTCATGGCTCTAAGCTGCAGAGGACAGAGCATGCATGCTTTTGTAAATGTGAACACATGTATCTTTGTTGGTTTTATAATCATTTTCACATCGTTTTGGCGCCAATACATGTGTTTGCTGTATTTGTGAGTGCAGCCAGTGGCTTTTCTCACCTTCCTCCTCTTGATCTCTGGTTCAGAAGGTTGGCTGGCACAGCCAGTGCTGCAGGCCTCCTGCTCCAGCAGCTTGATATACGCCTCCTGGCAGGCTGTGGAGTGTGAGGGAGGGGAGGAGTTAGGATGCATGAAAAGATGTAGAATGATGGTTAAAAAGGGAAGAGAAGAAGAGAGAGACACAGAGAGAGAGTTACGAGCAAAACAGGGAGTGCATGGAGCACTATAATCAGCTTGGTGAAAGGAAAGAAGAAATAACATCAGTGCAGGCTTCCTTTTAATGTGGGAAGAAAGTTAAAGATGTAAGAGAGATGTATCCGTCAGACCCCACAGAGATGATTCACTTCACACTGTTTTTATTGAAACAGGGGGCGACGGGGCATCTGCTGTCTGGACGGTAAATCAAATAATTGATTTCCAATACAGCAGTTCAAACAGAGGGAGCCGCCTTATAAACGCCCACAAATACCTTCAGTCTGCCAGCTTAAAGAAAAGGATGCAATACTTAGCAGAGATGTTCTTCTGCACCAGAGTTTGAAATGAGTGTGATCCACTGTAGCTATTTCATTTTTCATTGTAATATTTTGGATCTTTTTTTCTGCATTAATTACCTTCAAAAAGACCAAAAGAAATGACTAAAGTAGAAAATAAAGCAAAAATTACTCTTTTTGGACGAAATTAAAGTAGAAATGATGAGAACTGGCAGCCAAACCCACACACGTCAGAGTGATAGGTTCAAATGAAAAATTCAGGCTCAGCTTCAAACGTATTCTTTGGTGGATTTGTTTCACTGCCTTTCATTTTGACATGACACACTGAGACTTTTGCTCCTTAAACTGTGGCCTCTGCTGGCTCAGCAACCCTGAGCGAACAAACAAACAGAGAGGCACACTCACCTCCCTGGCACTCCTCTCTGCTGGTATTAAAGCCAGCATTGCCATTGACAAACTGGCAGATGGAGTAGAGGCGGCAGCCACGGTGGCAGGCATTCATTATGGAATCCTAGAAGACAGAAGGAATTAGAGATGAGCCTAAACTTGAAATGACTTTGTCAGAAAATTTTACAACAAAAGGTTGTGGAGTCTCTTAATGACACAGTGCAGCTGTTTTATTACAGTGTGACAGACACAGTTGATGATATGCTTTCTGTATCTATGAAGGAATTCAATAAAGATGAGACAGCTGAACAAAACTGCTGGAAAATGAGATGGTTACAGAAAGATGCACACGATATCCTTTCTCATAAAGCTTTCAGTCTCTGTTAAAAACAGCACCCTCTACTGGCTCCCTCTAGGAACAGATGAGGCAAAAAAAGATTCCCTGACCGCAACCATGAACGGTTTATTTGAGCTTTGTGCGTGTCATCCTCTTCACTGCGCTTCCCAGTTTGCTCTCAGATGAGATCATCCTAAACCTTAAAACTGGGCGCTTTCTAAAAGCTAAAATCGACCCCCAAACTTCCAAGCCTTACATGCTCGCGCTCTTGTTTTCCCTCAATCTTAAAATCCAGGTGAGTGTGCACCGATTTGCAGCACTGCTCCTGCAGGATGCTTCTATACCACACCTGAAGGCAGTAGAGAAGGAGGAAGAGGAGGAGGTAGTGAGAGAAAAACATCCGAAACTGGAGATACGTGCAATGCCCTAAAGCACAAAACTCCTGGTAAATGTAAGCTGTGATATCGTCCTGCTTGAGTCCAGTCTGGCCTGGTGAAAGATGGGAGGCGCTGTGTAAAACTGTCAATAAAGGATAATTGTTTTCACGGATCACAACAGTCTCACTGATCCTCCATTGCTCACATTGCCTTTGGCCTAATCTTATTTGTGGGTCAAAACGACCAACCTTTGGCGCAATTCTTTAGCGAGTCTAGCATGAGCTGACTGGATGCAGAACCACTTCTTGGACGAGTCTTGCACAAGAAAATCAGCTGCATCCATTTTTGGCCTAATTGTGCGCGGTAGCATCAAGAGGATGCAGCGAAAAATCGCACCAAGGATAGTGCGGATCATTGCGCACAGAACTAGAAACGTTATTTTGCAATAATTATATAAAGACAGCGGCTTTTTCGAAGCCTAATATTTTTGTGTGTCTGTGTGTTTCGATGCAAGCGCTGAAATGTCGGACAGCGGGATGTAGCCGCGCGCTCGCTGCTGGTAAAGCGCTCTTTGCAGAGCCTGCTTCTGTTAAAGCACAGAGGGATAACTTACTTTAGCAGGGCTTTTGTTTTTGATGGTGAGCTGGCATTGTTTTTTGCAGTAATTAATGTCGCCCAGTTGGTTGTCGAACAGATCCGAGGACGCGGCCGCGAGCCCGGCGAGGAGCACTGAAAGAAGGGCCGAGAAGCCACACATCCTGCCGCTGAGCCGGAGCATCTCAAACCCTGAAGAAGAGGAGCGAAGGAAGAGTCGAAGCTGCTCTGAGCTCCCTTTGTGGCGGCGCTGCGGCTGCTGCTGCGGATGCTGCTGCTGCTTCAGCCTGGCTCCTGTCTGTTCCGCTCATCCGCTGCTGCTCGTGGCGTCACGCGCATCATCATCACGCACAGGCTGCCCGCCCTAAACACACATACATACATAATTTGCAGAGAAACCCTCACTGCATTGCACTATGAGCCAGTGATGATATTCATGAAAATGAGGCAGATAGTTGACGAGGCTCGATCTGTGGAGGGCAGATGTCCCGAACAGAGGACAGATGGGCCATTTGTTCAAGTATTGACTGTTCACACTCAAATGTCTGACTTATCAGCTTAATGTCAAGCTCCTGCTTCTACAACACAGGCTGACCAAGGAGAGATAATCTACTAACAAAACAAGAACAATATAAGTTTACTTTGGTAGAAGCATCTGATTTGCCATCGCCGGTCTAATGATTCCTCCTCCTCATACAAAAAGTGATGAGCATTTCAACTGATGATGTATTTATATTAGATTTTGCTTTACAGCACTGAGTGCAGAACAGAGAAGCATCCCAATAGAAGTGCAAAAAGCAGCACGGCGGAGGAAATAGGCTGCATGTAGTGAATTGTGCTGTACATGTAAAAAATCATGGCAATACCCTCAATATCCTACAAGAGAGGACCATAAACTGTCCTACAATCCTGAGGGGGAAAAAAGGCTCGTGCCAGAAGAAAGCAGCTTGATTAAAAAAAATGTAATTATAAGTGCTCTATTTGAGTGTTATTTTATTATAAGATTGAGTTTCATAAATAAATATGAGTTGAATTTTTACATTTCAGACGTGGTAGGCTAAAGCATGTTTTCAAATTTAAATTGGAGAGTCAATTTTAGAACTGGGAGTTTATTATTATTTGTTTGATATTTCTTTATTGTTCATATTGCAGTATTTGGTACTTGTCACATAAAAAAAGTGAAATTTGACACGGCTGAACCTTAAAATTTAGCACGAGCAGCATTAGTGTAAACTGTAATACGGCGATGCAATCTTCTATATAATATAATAAAATATAATATAATATAATATAATATAATATAATATAATATAATATAATATAATATCTTTCAGATAGTTTATAAAAGTGCATTTCTTAGATTATAATTTACTATATCAGACTACACTGTGCTGTATGTTATCAAAAGTATATTGTGTTTATAGTGTGTAAAGATATGAGATACGATATGTTAAATTGTATTCGTCTCAAATTGCTCACAAGTTCAAGTCTGAAAATTTGTCTCAGGATTTTTTAAAACTCTTTACACATCTTTATTAACTGCACATAAGCCTGCAATTTTAAACTGTGACGTCAGCACCTCACCTGAAGCATTCAGCTACTTTCAGTTAAAAGAGACACGAGCACGTGGCGCGTGTGATTCTGTCCCTTGAAGTTGTTTGTAGGTGGGTGTTCAGGATATTTAAGAGAGGGGACGGACTGAGGAGCACTGATGACCTGTGTCCGTGTTGGAAAACGAAGGAGGAGCAAACTCTATGAACCCGAGAGTCACAACAGCAGCAGCAGCAACAGCAGCACCCGCACTCTGCTGGAGTTAAAGGAGCAAACCTCTTGTTCCACTTTGTTTACTGTTCTGGTTTCCACTGAGGATCGATGAGGATGTGAGTTAAACCGCTGGAGAGACGAGCTAATCCTTCAACTCTGCCTCTGTTTTCCTCTTTTTACTTCTTTACGAAAAGGAAACAAGAAAAGAGATAAAATAGCAGACAGCAAAACCATGTTCTCCTTCCTGTCTCTCCTCTTCATTGTTCCACGTGTGCTGCTGTCCTCAACACGTAAGTACCAAACTGTTTAACTGACCTGCTGACTGACTGACTGACTGACCTGCGAACATGACCGGTTTTGGATGTTAGCAGTTCAGTGTTTCTTGGAGTGAGCTGCTGTTTGGGGAAACAAATCACCAAAACAAGTTCATGCATTAAGCAGTTATTTAGAAAAAAAAAATCAGTCCACCTATACTTTAAATGGGAAACCAAAACGAAAAAAGCACCTATACCACCTGCACTTGAAATGTGAGACCATGGAAAGTAGATTTTATACAGTTAAAGTGCTCATTGTGTTCACCTAATGAAGAAAATCCAATTTCATTGTAACAAAATTTATTATGACATTATATTCTCCATTTATTAATGAACAGTACATTTGAAGAACATTGAAGCACATTCAGGAAAATAAATATTTGTTTATATTAAGAAAATTTTAAAAAAGGAAATATTTGGGAAAAAGTATGGCTAAAAAGTCTTCCAGTGTAAATCTCTGACAGTTGAAGCATATTGTCTTGTGCAAAAATCTTAGCAAAGCTCTCCAAACTTCTAACTCTTATTTATGTGAATCGTCAATTTTAAGACAATTTGTTTGGACTGCATTTAAACTAATTGCTAACTACAGAATATGCCACAAAAACAGACTCTTATAAACCCCATTAATAAAAACGCAATCATTCAGATAGGATAGAAATGCACAAAGCCCTACAGTTTTAGAAGAAATTATCAGACAAGACTGAGGAGAGGAATTTGTAAGTTGTGATTTTGAGTGATGAATGTTTGATGATTTGACGTGTATTCAAACAAAACACTTAATTTTGATTCCAACGTACTCTTCTTACATGTACAGTTTTCATCTTTGTATGTTGATGCCAAATTGAATGACACAGCTGCACATGTGTTAGACAGCTTATCCACCACCCACCTGGACTATGGTTAATAAAACTACACATTGACCTCCAAACCTCTGTGAAGACACAGGGCTGAGGTAACATCCAGACACACAACAGAGAGTTCCTCATGGGCATGAATCATAAAAGCAAACTTTGAGTCAAAGAGATCGTGTGTGTGTGTGTGTGTGTGTGTGTGTGTGTGTGTGTGTGTGTGTGTGTGTGTGTGTGTGTGTGTGTGTGTGTGGGAAAGTGTTCAAGGATTTTCGCGAACACACCAGGGTGACCTCTGTGTGCCTGATCCCACTGAGGCTCCATAAATCCACTTCATTACCAGGTCATAAATATGTGCTGAGCTGCTGCTTTGTGCTGGTGCAGTGCTGCTGCTTATATACTCTTTCTCCTCCTCCTCACATAAACAGAGTTTTCTTACATTTGTGAAACAATTAAACAGAGTCACATCTTGAAGCTTGCGTTCAAGGTCTTAAATTCTGCAGATGTACAGTTGAAAACCGTTGTAATTGAATAACAGAGTCAAAAAAAAAGAAATGTCAACTGGTTCAGGGTTTTTTGGAAGAAAAAATAATCATTGACCCTTATTCAGGCAACAAACATACAACACAGCTGTAGCAGAAGCTCTAAGGGAAAAACAGAATGTAATGACAAGAAAAAAAAAATACTCCCATACAATAATTTCTTGAATGATGGGTCAAATTCCTTCCAAAATAATTTGTATATAACATGTTGGTCCTTGGAATATATGCCTAAAATTCTGTAAATTATTCATCATTCAAAAAAACTGTAGGTTCTGGAGTCCTTGGTGAATTAAATATTAGTTTCATGTTTGGTTTACTTTACATATGGTCAAACCAAGTCATCTTCAGTGTCCTTAGTCTCAGATTTGGGAACTTATGATGGACGTTTTTCCTCTATTGGAATACAATAAAGACCCAAAATGAATATGAAGAGAAGAGAAATACATATATATATATATATATATACATATATATATGTATTTCTCTTCATATATATATATATATATATATATATATATATATATATATATATATATATATATATATATATATATATATATATATATATATATATATATATAATTTTTTTTATTTTTTTCTCTATGTTTTACCAAATCTTATAGGAGTTTTTATATATGTGTCCAAACCTAGATTCAGCAGTGATCTCCCCTCAGGATCCAGTCCTGCGGATCGGCTCCTCTCTGACAGCAACATGCACGCTGAGTCCTAAGCTTGGTCTCCATGCCGGCTCATTGTACTGGACTCTGAACGGAGTTATTCTGTCCAGCAGCACCTACAGCATACTGAGTCCTGAAATACTGAGTGTCACCCTCCATAAACTCAACGGATCCCAGCAGCAGTCTGGAGACAACCTGGTGTGTCATGGAGCAGGTGGACGTGTCCTGGCTGGTTCGTGTCTCTATGTGGGCAGTAAGTTCAGTCTGCAGACACTCTCTCCAAGATGCCTTATAGATACACAGTTTGGCTTTGGAGCCTGTCCATCAGGCTGGTGCTGAGCTTTAGAGGAGTTAGTGTGCATATTGAAATTATGTTAGGGACTTTTTGAAAATCACATCAGTTGAGCTCAGCATTGTAAAATGCAGTCTAATGGAAGTCTAATTTTGGAATATGGAGCAAAAAGCATACAAAACAACTGCGTTCAAATTAGCTTGTTCCTTGTCTCTATATTCTACTTTCTGGCTTACTGCAGTGACTTAATGGGACACTTAGTAAGTTAGTAAGTTAATAAACTTTGCTAGAGTTTGGCTAAAAACAGACTGCCTTTTTTAACTAAGATTTTAGAAGCTATTTGTACAGATTTAATATAAACTAAGTTGTAAACCTCGTATGAGTCATTTTTTTAATCGAACTACCAAATTGAAATCCAAATACAGTTAAGAATGCTAAATGCGGCCAGATGTTGTCAGGGTTGCCCGTACCAAGTCACAAGGCAAATGTGTAATTATAACTCCAATATTTTAAGTGTGCTTAGTGGGTATCAAAGTTTTTGACATATAGTGGCTTCATCTGATACACCAAACATGCTGATGTAGTCATGAGCATACCTTCTTCCTGCCCCAGCTTCTGTCAAACTTCAACGTTATGCTAAGTTTGAAGCAACTGTAAGGAGTTTTTAAGTGGTGGTGAAACAGACATTTGTGCTGATGCCTCTTTATAACCTACAAAAGCAAATAAGATCATCGGAGACAAGGCTGATTGCTTCATATTATTATTATTATTAATGTCTAAAACTGTTCATGTGGAGTCAGTGGAACTGATTAACTGAAGCCCACCCCCCCCCCCACCCCCCCCCCAAAAAAAAAAAAAAAAAAAAAAAAAAAAAACAGCCTGTTCACATTTTCCACGTGAAATTAATGATAAATTTCACTGTTAGGAGTAAGCAGAATAAGATTTTTGTTAAATATAATACACTATTTCCACATATTCAACCACTTAGGCTACAGGAGCTCCAAAAAGGACTCGTTAAATAAAAATGAAAAATAAGGATAAAAATAGAATTTAAATCACAATTTGATCATCTTGGTAGTTATTTTTTATGAGATGAATTGGACACTCAAATAAAGTCACCGGCCACTTTATTAATTATTGATACAAGTTACGAATGTTGCAGCAGAAATTGAGACTCATCAGACCAGGCAACGTTTTTGTAATCTTCTATTGTCCAACTTTGGTAAGCCTGTCTGAATTGTAGCCTCATTTTCTTGTTCTTAGTTGACAAGAGTGGTACCAGCTGTGGCCTTCTGCTGCTGTAGCCCATCTGCCTCAAGGTTCGACGTGTTGTGTCAGAGATGCTCTTCTGCATACCTCGGTTGTAACGAGTGGTTATTTAAGTAACTGTTGCCTTTCTATCAGCTCGACCAGTCTGGCCATTCTCCTCTGACCTCTGGCATCAACAAGGCATTTTCACCCACAGAACTGCCGCTCACTGGATATTTTCTCTTTTTCGGACCATTCACTGTAAACCCTCGAGGTGGTTGTGCGTGAAAATCCCAGTAGATCAGCAGTTTGTGAAATACTCAGACCAGCCCGTCTGGCACCAACAACCATGCTCCGTTCAAAATCACTTATAACCTTTCTTCCCCATTCTGATGCTCGGTTTGAACTGCAGCAGATCATCTTGACCATGTCTACATGCCTAAATGCATTGAGTTGCTGTCATGTGATTGGGTGATTAGAAATTTGCATTAACAAGCAGTTGGACAGGTGTGCCTAAAAAAGTGGCCAGTGAGTGTGTATATAGTTGTAGTAATAAGTTGAATGCTTCTCATAAAATAAGATTTAACTCGCATTACAGTGATTTCTCTTCAAAATGATCATAAAACTGAGTATATCAAAATGAGAGAAAGTCATTAAAATATATTACACAACAATCACCTGTACATTTCACTAAATGTCCCTCTCAAAAAGAAATATATTTTTTTATTTCTAGTCTCTTATGCTAATTACTTTATTTTTCCAGTGCCTCCAGAAAAGCCAGTCAATATCACATGTTGGTCTCGCAACACAAAGGACTTAAGCTGCAAGTGGAGCCCAGGGGGGCAGGGAGAAACCCACATCAGAACCACATATACCCTCAAGTACAAATTGAGGTGAGCGCTTCGACCTGCTGCAGCTCACAGGTGATCATTCCATCTAATTCTACACTGACTGGTTCACAGGCAGTGGATGAAATGTGTTTTACCAGTAAAATGTACTACACTGAAGGGCTGCTGGGTTTTTGTGTGAATGTGTGTACTACTTGCTAAAAAATAATCATTTCATAAACAAATGCAAAGACACTTTTTGATTATTGTGTTTGTTATAATTGTATCCAGGTGGTATGGAAAGGAGATGGAGTGTGAAACTTATGGCACAGGAAAGCAGCGTTATTCCTGCTACATCCCCCGTAACCTCGCCCTCTTTACTCCATATGAGATTTGGCTGGAGGCAGCCAATCAGCTAGGCTCTGCCACCTCTGACATCATCACCCTAGACGTCCTTGATGTAGGCGAGTCAGACTTCTCCTTTGCTTTCTTATTTTCCTTCATTTTTTATTTCTTTTCATGTCCTTTCCTGTCTTTAGCATTTGTTGGCCAGCAGCTCTAATGCACAACAGCAAACAAATTTTTCTTGGGTAGAGAGTGGAAGGCATTTTTATGATTCACTTCCTGTCTGCAACAGTACCACAGTGCCAAAAAAGTGCTTTTTATTCAGAAATGAAGAGCAATAACAGGCATTTCTTTAAATTAATCTATCCGTAATTTTGGAGCATTTTTATGGTCTCTGTTTGAGTGCTTCATTTTAGAATCAGTGTTTAATGTTTGTAACTGAGCATCCGCTCACTGCACACTGAGGATCAGATAACTAGGCTCTGTGAGGGGATAGAGGAGAGGGAAGAAATTTGCTATGATGAAGCATAGCCCAAATGACACAAACAATAAACTCAGAGAATGTTTGTTTCTCTCTCTCTCTCTCTCTCTCTCTCTCTCTCTCTCTTTCTCTCTCTCTCTCCCTCTCTCTCTCTCTCTCTCTCTCTCTCTCTCTCTCTCTCCCCCTTGGGCTGTATAAGGAAGAAGAAATAATAAAAAAAAAAAACTTTAGTGGAAAAATAGCATCACAAACAGTGGTGAGGTCTGATGCAGGAAACAGTTTTACAAGACATTTAATGTTCTTTATAAGTTCCTGTCTTTGTCTTTCACGTTGCTGTCGTTTTTATCTTCTGCTCCATCCGTCTCTCCTTTGATGAGGTGGTTTTTGACATTATTATTAGTGTAGGTAAATTGTTTTGTTCCTTAGGCCACACGCAAAACTTGCCAGCAAGTCTGTAATTTAATGAAGATACTGAATCTACCTTTGGCTTGTTGTTGTTTCTACCAAACAGGCTTTCTGATCGCAATGTATAGTTGCATCGCTAGCATGCAGTGACTTGTGTCTGATGCAACCCTACTTCAGAAATACTGAAATATTCCTTTAACACACCTGGCTGAACTATGTCTGTCAAGAGCAGAGGGGAATGGAACTCACCTCTGAAAGTATCACCTGCTTGGTCAGAACAACATTCAGTGAACTTTGTTTCTATCGACATCATTAAAACCTTGCTTTCTGTATCCTTGTTCCACATTCTGAACACCTGCTGTACAGAAACTTTCTAAATCTTCATTTTTGCGTTCTTGTGTGCTCAGTGACCACAGACCCTCCTGTCAACGTGCAGGTAAGCCGCATCGGCAACCTTGAGGACCAGCTGACGGTCCGCTGGGCCAGCTCCCAAGAGCTCAAGGACATCCTGTTTCAGGCCAAATATCAGATTCGCTACCGACTGGAGGACAGTGCTGAATGGAAGGTGGTCTACACACTCTCACACAAACCTAAAGGCTAATCTACTTTCTCTGCAGCTTTCAAATATCAGATGTAGTGCTGACTGATGTGTCAAATGAGGAACACAGAAGTAACTCCTTCTGTATCTCTGGCACGCTCACATTACATTAAATCAAATGATATTCTTGTCTGAGTCTTGAAGGCGGCTATGATCCTTTTACAAAGCAGGCTTTGATCCAAAAGTGCCGCAGCCAAGCTTTCAGAAACTGTCATTCTTTCAAACAGCTGCTTTGATGTTTTCTTTTCACTGCTTTGTATTTTTTTTCTCCAGTTTGTATGAACCCTCATTATATCTTAGTCTTCTGAATTCACTTTGTAAAGAGAGCATTAAGGGAACTATGGTGATACAAATGTGAAACCAGTCTCCAGACTGCAATCCAAATAAAATCAAAACTAAATAAAAAGACATGAGCAACATCACTTCTTGGTTTGGGTGAGGATTTTGACTTTACTCATCCGTATTTCATCACCTCATCTGTGTAACTCTATGGATAACGTCCATGGATAATGTTGCTGCTCTTCGACATCATCAAAGACACTCCTTCCCTCCCACAGGTTGTGGATGATGCTGGCAACCAGACTTCGTGTCGGCTTGCAGGCCTCAGGCCTGGGATTGTCTATTTTGTCCAGGTGAGGTGCAACCCAGTGGGCATCTATGGCTCCAGGAAGGCTGGCATCTGGAGCGACTGGAGCCATCCGGCTGCTGCCTCCACTCCTAGCAGCCGTGAGTACTTAACCGAAGGACTCATTCAGCACAGTTTCCTGGAAGTATTGAAATTAAACTTAGGTCTTTCTATTCGTTGTGAGTCTCGTGACAAAGTGCCCAAAATCTTGACCATTCATCCATTCTAATAATCAACCTCTCAGCATCAATTAAAGCCAGGAAAAACAATGTCCTTATCTCTGTTTCAGCATCTTGAACAAGCAGATCCAAACCGCATGTGACCTAGAAGAAAGCATACATCAATAGGGCCCGATGTCTTGATAGAGATCTCCCAGCAGAGGATTAGAGTGAACTGAAAAAGAGCCAGAGGGACATTTGATAGATTTTTGATGTCAGCTTCAAAGATTGATCAGGTTAAAAAGCTGCTCGTCTGTCTGCACGCACACCAGGCCTATAAAGCCTGAGTGGAAGCAGGTTTGGAGGCAGGAGGAGCAGATAATGACTTAGATTGGTCATGTGGTATTTACTCCCTGGAGGGAGGAAGTCGTTATCAGGCTCTGTTGTTTGCAATAAAGGATTGATCGAAGAAGAGTTTCAGTAGCTTTTACTGCCAAGAAAGCAAAGTTTGGGGTATCACTTCCTCAGTTTGGATCTTTAAATTGAGAACAATTCTCTCCATACCAGAAGCGTCTGCTGTAAAGTGCGGGGCTAAATAAAATGCCACTAAAAAAGTTTTGATAATACTCCACAGCTAATATAAAAGTCTGAGACCTTTATTATTAATGATGAGAAATAGAGCCAATGTTTAAAAGTCATTATTATAATAATTGTATAATCAATAATATTAAAAATGTTTGACTTAGCTTAGTGGTTGAAGCAAGACTAATGTATATTGCTAACATATCAAAATGTGAATGCTAACAGTACCACTGGGCTTCAGCATTCAGAATCTCTGCCTAAATATTGCAGCTTGCTCCAGCTCCCTGACAGATCAGATAAATATGTGGTCTGCATGCAAGTTAGCTTGAATGCTGTGTGTGTCGAGCTACCTCTAACAAAATGACTTTTTTTTTTGAGGAATTCAAATCTAATCAACAATGACACCGTCTGTAGAAGTCACTTAAACAGTGCAGGAACAGAAACCATGTGATAAATAAGAGAATGGATTACAGGTTACACAACAGATGCCAATATCTCTCACTGGAGACTAGAAAAAAAAAGGTACAAAGAAACAACCACAGAAGAAAAAGAAATATACGTGCAAATTTGACCCTGTTACTCTAATACACTAAAATGAGCCAGCGAAAAAATTTCCTGCATAAAATGTTTACATGCAAAAGTCTGCTAATGAGCATTACTTGAAGTAAAGCAGAGGCTTGTGACAATGTCTTCAGTTTGCATCTAACAGAGGTCAAATATTACTCCCACTCATTATAAGGAGTTAGGGGATCACTGTTCTAACTATTTGTGTAGTACAAAATTGTATTATATATTATATTACAAAAATTAACATAAGGTTGAAAATGTCAAGGCAAAGCTTCCAGAAGGAATGAGACTTCCGTCTCGTCCAATTGACGGTAAAACAGATAAAAATCTTTCATCACGCGCTGTCAGAGCAGATCATTAGCACAGACTGTTAGAGAAGTCCCGGAACAAATTAAAATAATTAAGAAAAAAACAAACCTAACCGAAGCAAAACATATATAGTAAAAATATGACAGTTAATGATTATCAGAAAAGTGTCAAAATAATATCAGTCTCTCTTTTTCTTTAAACTTGACCTTTCTTTACTCCCAGTTACTCTTGTCTCTCCTCTAATCCACATCCCCCACCCCCCACTTTCCCCTCTCAGAGCAGCTGCAGAGAGGTTCCTGTGACTCCAAGCCTAGTGAGCAGAACTCCACCCTGCGGCGGGAACTCAAGCAGTTCTTCGGCTGGGTCCGCAAGCACCCGTACGGCTGCAGCGGGATGTCAATCAAACTGTACGATCAGTGGAGGGTGTGGCTGCAGAAAACGGACAAAACACACAACCAGGTAGGTAAGCAGAATATCTCCCTCTCTCTTTCCATTATCTCTCCTGAGCCTGTGCTGCATTGAAGTCCAGAAATAAGTATCTGACCCTTCCTTTGTGAATTCATGTGGTCAGCATTTTTACAAGCACAAAGAGGACTGATTCCTCTCGAGCTGGCTGGCTCTGTGAGTCAGTCTGTACTTTATAATAAAAGGTAAAAATGTGCGGTTTTGACTTTACTGGCCCAGAAGTAGATATGCTCTCAGTCATGCACTCTGTTTTTTTTCCATATGTGAACAATGAATACATCTGAGCTTCATCTAAGAGCCACAACAAAGTAGATAAAACATGTAAATTTGAATAAAGCCCATTGAGATCTTTGTGTTAAGTTTTTCTTTTGTTTTGAGAGGCAAATGGCAAGAAGAGTCCCAGCTGCTGTGTTTTAGTGACTGTGTGATGACTTAACATCCTTCAGTTTGAAACTCACAGGAACCTTCAATCCACCACATTAAATCAGCTCAGCAGTCTGCATGTTTTTGTGCTTTACAGAGCACACGCTGTCCCCTGAATAATGTCTTTGTTCTCGAGCTGTGACAGGTTCACACTGATTACCTAGAGAGAAAGGTAGCAGGAGGGGGAGGGGCTTAGCATCAACAGACTGAAAAACAGGAAAGACATGATGCGGTGGACAAAGAGGAAAAGAGGATGAGGGAGAAGTGGCAGCCAGACAGACAGAGCGATTATTGTGATGATAGTAGATAACAAGGTTTTTCCCCTTTGAATCATCCTCATGTAAACCATCTGTTTTTGTCTCCCAGGTTTTACAAGACGATAATTCATAGCATCTCAACTCAGGACCACTTTGAAGTGTATTCAAGAACAGGTTACTGGCCTCGTGGGTCCTGGACGTGAGAGATCCAACGCCTCGCCTGAAGGATACCGCAGCGCTTGGCCATAAAGTTTTAACTGGAGTTTAAAGGGCCTTAGTGGAGGATAACCTGAGTGAGACAATACAGCCCTTTACTGCTGTTTCTGTTTCTGTTGTTCCCACTCTGTATTTTAGATCTGTTTGCACAATTACATTCAGGCCCACAGTAAATGCTTAACAGAGGCGAGTTGTTTTTAACTCGTGATGCGAGTTTAGCTCTGTGGTTAGATCATATGCTACATGTACAGAGGCTTCAGTCCTTGAAGCTTCTAGCCGAGGTTCAAATTCAATCTTCAGCCCTTTGCTGTATATCATCCCAACACTCTCCTCCAGGTTTCTTGTTGTGTCTACTTTCCCATCCTCAGAATGAAGGCATTGGAGCCCAGAAATAATCTTAAAAAGGCAAACTTATTACCCACTATGAGATAATCAAGTTTATATTGTTGTATAGCGTTTCATATTTCATTCAATGTATCACTTCCTTGTCTACAAACATAAACAGAACTCAAATAAGGGAACATGGAACAAAATGTGATGAAAATGTAACTCATTTTCTAGGTCATTAACATTCAAGCAGAATTCGTGATATATTAATATACGAGTTAACAGTAATTACAGTTATTTAAAAAATTATTTTAGTTAATCAGTAATTTAACAACAAATTTTCAGATGGTTACAAATAATGCAAAAGTAGTATCAATACCAAAAGATGCTTTTAATTCACACTGAAATAGAACCAAGATAAATTAAATGTATGGTATAAACTTTGCAACCTTGTTTCAAAAGCTTATTGATCTACTTTTAAAATAGCTTGCAGGTTATTTTTAATCTACTTACTTATTAATGTTGTTTTAGGTCCAGGTCAGTAAAACAAAGTCTGACATATAAACCACAGCTAGTGCAGCACCCTTCCTAAAACATGCATTTTAAACTATTCTTTGAATTTAGATTTTTCAACTTATATCAGGCGTGTCAAGAACTGAACCCCAGTGAAACAAAGAATCCCTGTTTATAACATGTAAATACTTTCCAGCGTTAACCAGACTTTTTAAAGACATTTTTATACTATTTATGTTTTTCTAACCTGGTCATTAAATTTTTCCAAGATATTATTCTTCTAATGCCTTTGAAAAATACAATAAATAAAACTGTAAAAATATGTCTTGAAAAGTGTCTTTAATTAAAAAACAACAACGTATTAGTTCAAAAAAGATACTGAGTCAACAGCTGAGAAATATTGAACCTTTCGACTATTTACACATTTCATTACGTCATCACATACATGAGTTTTTTCCCTTATTTACTGCTGAGGCATGCATTAACAGGAAGGCATGACTGCTGATGAAAACACACAGTGCCTGAATGTGAAAAGTCCCCAGGGTGGGATAAGACTGCAGCAGCAAGCAGGGTGGGGCCAGAGGGGGTCGATAAGTGCAGCTGAGGAGTCCAAGATGGAAGTTGCAGCAGAGCCGAGTCGATTCGTCACCGTGCTGCTGACAGGTGATGTGAGAGGGTGGCCACAGGCCTCCTGGGAGCCACCTGTCAATCACACTCCTCAGAGTCGTACTTAAAGTCCTGCATGATCTCACTCAGAGCTTCTTTGTTCTTTATGATCCTGTAAACAAGGAGCCAGTAAAAATGAACATTTGTTAAAGTGAAAGAAAACTGATTTCCTTACTGGTGTGGTAACAAAGCAAATGTGTTACATGTGGAGGGAAACAGGAAGCAGCTGACAGCAGGTTGATACTGAGTGAGTGGATGGGTCAGCGGGGAGTAAGAACACAGTAAACTAAGGGGTGGTAAAAGCTGCTCTTACTCATGCTTGATCTCCTGAATCTTTTCCTGACAGTCCTCCTCCTCGGGGTGATCCTGGGCCCGCTGCCTGGCCAGCTGCAATTTGGCTGTCTGTTGAGAAGCACATCAGATAAGATTTATGCTAACCATTCATCAGCAGAGGATGGAGGGAGACAGAGGAAGGACTCTGAGATAATAGAAGTTTTATGACATTACTGGCAGAGAGGAAGCCGAGGTTCTTTTTTGAAGGAGTGTAAAACTTCATAAAACCAGGAAGAGCATCACCATGAATACCAGATGTGTGAGCGGTGGGTTGTTCAAGAATTTAGGAATTAGGATTTTAACACAAAGCACGGCTCAAACTATTTGTCTAAACAATGATCAGAATCAAAGACAGACCGTGGCTCTCGTGTTCCTGACCTCAAATAGCACCAGCTCAGAATCACTGCAGCATCATTGAATGATTACAATTAGTAACTAACTTGGTGTTTTGCACAAAAGGCCAAACAGTTGCATCATTTGTTCTTTCACTAAGAGAGCGTGTAGTTAAAGCAATTAGGATTTTAATTTGAAGAAATTAGGAAAACATCATTGAATATTTGACATTAATGGCCATGGCATGTTTGCATCAAAAGTCTGCCCCCTTGTGGTGTGAAGTGCGCAACAAGGAGTAAGAACTTCATTAAGTTGAGATACTTGTTAAAAAGATTCTGAGGATTAATATCATAACACATTCCCTTTAACACTAAATCAGTCCTTCATTTACGGTTAAATTTGGCCACTGGATTTAGATTTATTTAAAATTAGATTTGGGGATTATTTTCATTTTCAGTACATGTTCTTCGTAAAAGATCTGCTGAAATCTCTGTACAAAAGGCACAAGACCAAAAAACCAAGCCCTGCTGGGGAAATCACTGCCTGGGCTCTGAACTACTTTCAGAAACCATTGTCTGTGGCCACTGTATGAATGCAGATTAAAACTGTATCATACAAATAGGAAAATATAGTACATACAACCCCAATTCCATTGAAGTTGGGGCGTTTTGTAAAAGGTAAATAAAAACAGAAAAAAAAAACAAAGATTCACAAATCATGTTTAACCTATCCAACTTTTTCTTCAGAAGTCTATGGGTGTTAAATTCCGCCTGCGGTTATCAACTTCTGGTTGCTGCCCCCAGCAAGCTAGCTCAAAACAAATCATGTGAAATCACTAATGCTCGACAGGGCTCAGTGTAAACTTTTTAAAAAACATCAGCACGATGGCTCCACCTGTGATTTTTGTTCATTTTGTCGCTTTCTTGCTTTTAAAAGCCGCTTATTAGAGCGAGTATGACAGCTAGGCTATCATCATCAGCTTTGTGGTCTCCATGGCGACGTTAACAAAATGTTCAAAACCAGCAATCGCAATGAACTATGGGGTCAGGAAAAAAGTGGATATTCAATTGAATTCACTACAAAGACAAGATATTAATTATTCAAACTGATAAACTTTGTTTTTTGAAAATATTCACTCAATTAAAGTTGTATGCATTTGGACAAACTTGTCCCAGAGTTTTTTTTTCAGATCATCTTGAAAAAATTTTTGTGTATACTAGACACATTGACGATTAAAAGTTATTAAAGGAATTTTTATATCTCAATGGGGGCCCGCTTATTGCCGCTTGTGGCTTTAATTGGAATTGGGGTTGTATATAAGCATGATCCAGAAACAGAATTTAAAGATGGACCGAGGTGAAGTTTTGTCAAATCAAAATTTGATTCCTTTAAGGAGTTCATGGACACCACGAGAATGACAAAGCACTACTGACATGGCAAGCTTACCTGTTTAGGTAGGCACCATTAACGCTGAACAACATTCACAGGTTTTGGAGCAACATATGCTGCCATCCAGACAATGCCATTTTGGGTACAAACTCACATATTTTAGCAAGAAAAAAGACACATTTAGGATCCTCATAACTCAAGGCATTTTTGGATATTAAAATGAAAAGCAGGTGCTGAGGATCACAGAGACCCTTTATATGCATTGTGCATTGCAGAAAAATAAGGTAGTTTGAGTGGATAAAATATCAGAGAATATCACATCACACAGACTGTATTTTTAAATCAAAGGGGGTACATATCATTGCATAGATGAACTACATTTTGTACTCTATTGTTATAAACACATCTTAAGATGTGTCCTTACATACCAGTTCCAGTTTCTGCTTCTCTTTGCTCTGCAGCTTCTCAATATGCTCAGAGAGGTCTGGACGGTCAAACTCATGATGCAGCCTCCCCTTGATCTCAAGCACTTCTGTGGAGATGCCACAGAAGGCCTGTGTTATCTCATGGACCAGCTGTCTGTAGTGGTCGAAGTCATATTGGGGCCCTGTCCTCAAATAGGCCTCATGTCCTCTGGCAGTCAGTCAGCAGCATAAACAACAAGTAGGACACACATAGAAGTGAAAAAGAGAGTACAGTTCAGTATTGACCAGAGGAAATGCAAATCTGAATTTATGCATGCTTTTTAAAAATACATTACAGAAATCGCTCATGGTTGAAATGGGTTGTAACAACATGCAAACTTACTCTTCAAACAGTCGATATGTCTCAACCCGCTCAGACTGAAGGTGATAAAACCTTTGGATCAGCGCTTTAAAGTCTGTAGGGACCTATAAGCAAAGGGATCACGTTTAGAAATTAACATATAAAATAATGAAAACTTCATAAAAAAAAAAAAAAGAGTTTCAAGCTTTAGTAATACTAATTTGTATTATTACAAAGTAACAAAGTAATTGTCACTAAGCTTTTCAAGAAGCAAATTTAGAACCATTTTGAAAAGTTTTTCAAAACTGGGATTTCTGTGATAAAACATAAATACAAGAATAAAAATATTAAACAACTGATGTTACCCCAAATAAAGTTACATTATACTATACCTGACAGTTATAAATCAGTCTTACCCACGCACAAAACGTCGTGACTTGTTTTTTGTGCTTAAGTTAAAGGCTAAAGCAGCACATTAACTTCAAACCTTTATCAACACCAACAGAGTTAGCATTAGCTTTTCTTAGCTAAACACATGGAGAGGTGTGAGCTTTTGAGCCGTTAGATATCAAACTGTTGTAAAAAATGTCAAACACTCACCATGGTGTCCTCTTGAAAGTGATGTGGCTGTGTCTCTACGGTTTATAACATCTTTAAATACCAATACTGCAGGACACTGAGTCAAATGTGACAGCATGAATCAGCCGACTGATTACACTGTTAGCCGGAAGTGACGATTTACACTGGCACATGTTTCGACTTCAAAATAAAAGCTCTCGTACTCATGACATCACTTTACTAATTGATAAACACTGGACTGATTATCTTTCTTTCTTTCTTTCTTTCTTTCTTTCTTTCTTTCTTTCTTTCAAAATCACGCAATGATACAGAAATATGTTTTTTGTGGATTTTGTTGAAAGGGCCTAGAAACATCTCATTTCCTGAGAATTTTCTGTCTTTTTAAGTTTTAATGGTTCCGTCTTTATAGGGTTAAACATGTTAACTAAAACTTAAACGAGAAAGTCATACAGTAGCCCTATCCTGTCATATCTGTGTGAAATACACAGATATGACCAAGACATAACTCTTTAAACCCTAAGTTCCCCTATTTGAGGGACTTTGAGGTCACTCACCAACAAAAGTTTTCTAATATTTTTCTACTGGTAACTGGTACATGTACATACAATTTTTAATGCATTGATTAAAAGAATAAAGTATACCTGACTTTTTCAAATACATGTTTGAATCATTTTCAGTTGACTCAATTCAAATTGTGAAGTTTAAATCTTGACCACACTTCTTTGTTGAAATTATCTTTGCTGGTCTTAGTTTTTAAACTGTATTTATCTTGGTCAACAGTGGCTCTGACAGCTGTGCAGTGAACAGAGCCCGGTGCCTGGTGTGAAATAATCAACACAATCTACTACAGGTCAGCTGACTGTGACAGTGTCTTCACAAAAAATGTTAACATTTTTCCAGGTTTGGAATGAAAATGATCGCTCTTCAGATGCAGCAGCTCCCAGGTTATCTGGATCTGTACTGCATAAATTATATCATATACTCATGAACAGCAGGCATGCATTTGTTGTGTTGGTGGAAACCAGAAGCGGGTGGTTTTCAGTAACTCATGTTAAGACACAAAAACCAAAAAAAAAAATGTATCAACAAGGCCCCAACAATGAAATGTAAGAGCTGAGATTTCTTTGTTCTTCTTGTGACTAAACATCTTAATCACTCAGCTTTCACTGCTCTCTGTGTTCTCGGCAGTTGTGTTGAATCAGTTTGTGACACAACTCATTAATAGCAGAGTACCATTATTATGTTGTGGAAGCCATTTTATAAACATATTTGTTTATTTTGTTTGGCACACTCATTTTTGCAGTCTCTACAGTCTTGCCCTAAGACAGCTTAGATAGTTTGAATGCAGTTGTAAAAATATTATTTTGTATCAACAAAACATCAAAATGGTCTCTGGATCTTATTTTTCACAAGTTATATGCTCTCATCACCAGCTTGCATTACAATTTGGCACACTCATTTCTGCAGTCTTGCATTAATTTAAAAATACAGCCCACAAACAGAGTAAGACAAACTGTAAATGATGCAAAACACTCACATGATATAACCATTCAAAGAAAAAAAACATGAAGAACATGTGTTAACTCTAAGGTCTATACATTTGGTGCCAAAGGAAAATGTGATTTCGGGGCAATAGCCTTTTAAGGCAGACTGCAAACTCTTAAACTATTTTTCATTTAAACCCTACGTGTTGCCTACATTCGTTAGCCTGTTATGGGTCTTTATATCCAACTTGCTAACATAAAGATATCTATTAAAACTACAGGGTGAGGACTAATGCCTCCACAACGAGGTTATATTTAATTAGTCTTTGAAACAGTGGTTTACTAAATAAACTCACCATTTCTGATCATTTAAAAAATGAACTATTGAATTCTACACCAACATGGAGAATAAGTTTCGAAAATGACCAGAACTAAAATGAACATAATTCTATACTGACTGGATAAACTCCTGGTAACCAAGCACGGAGACCTGCTTATCTAGCTTGTGGGGAGATTGCTTTCCCTTTTACTTTGAGTTGTATTTTGCAGGCGTCGTAAAGAGATTGTTTTCACATTTAAATCCTGTCAACAAAAGTACACAGTGCGGATACGAAACTTGTCCATGTATATTTTGCTGCTATAAAGTATCTTTTCAATATGGAGGAAAGAGGTCGTAGAGCTACTACTGTGCAGACGCGGGCACTCCTACGCCTTCAGTCTCCCTCCACCGCTCATTGGTCCATTCAGCATCTTCAGCACCACGCAGCTGAACAGCGACACTCAGCCATGCAGCCTTCATCAGATGAGGATCCCGAGCGGCGGATACGCTGCCCAACACGGCTACTGTGACACCACTCATCAGATGTTTTTTTCCGTCGTAATGCCATTGTTTCATCTGTCCATAACAGATGTTGACAGACGTTTTATTTGTTGCTCATTTTCTCCATTTTAAGTATCGGAAACGACCCGCCTGCGTCGCCTAACCCCGCAGGAGGAGGCTGTTTTTCCTGTCACAGATGCTCCCGTGTTCAGCTTATTTCACCGGCTTTCCCTCCCGTCGAGTCGGCAGGTATGACGGAAAGTAACGCCGCTCCGGTTACAGGCAAGAGCAGCAGCGTCTCATGTACAACAGTGCCGCATCCACGAGCCTCAACATCCGACCACCGGGCCCCCCTGCCGGCGTCCCGGTGTCCGCCGGTCCCACGACGCCTCTTATGACATGACAGCTCGGGCGAGGAAGAAGAGGATCAAAGGTTACGGGCTGGGGTCCGAGCAGGAGCGCAGAGGGGCCGGATCATTGAGAAAGGGGCACACTGGAACACTGCACTGTTTGTGGAACACCTAAATTCATGTGATACTTTTTATTCCCTGTAAGCTACAGTGAAAGCGTGGGGTTAGTCCCAGATCTGCGTCGCTGGAGCTTTTGTGTGTGGCAACAGGGGACAGAAAGAGACTGAACCTGGATCTAGTCTCACTGGACCCATCTGTCCTTAATCCTGAAGTCTTAGTGTCTCTGATTCGGGCCTGAAGAGTGGTAGCATCCACCTTTGCCTTACAGCTTACTCTGATGCACGGCCTCATAGTTCTGGTTCTGGTCCAGTCCCGGTCAGCAGCGCTGCTCCACAGGCCCGCCAGGCTCACTTGGCTGCTCCTGACCATCACCTTTACCTGCACCGCCATGGGCTGCATCCAGAGTATAGCTTGTAACAAGTCCCGGATCAAAAGAGAGAACATCGTGGTGTACGACCTATCTGCCACCATAGACCACTGCCCCACTGTCATCGAGGAGAACTCTCCCATAGTTCTGCGATACAAGACGCCCTATTTCAAAGCCTCCGCGCGGATAGTGATGCCCCCAATCCCGCGCAACGAGACCTGGGTGGTGGGCTGGATCCAGGCGTGCACCCAGATGGAATTTTACAACACCTACGGAGACGTCGGCATGTGAGTTCACACCTCTGACACCTGCGTCCCCATACCATGTGACGTCAGGTACAAAAGTATGTGTGCACAGGGTGAGGGTTTATAAGCGGAATCTCTTACGCACCGTGTCAACGCTCGTGCCATGCACTGAGCCGCACAGAGGAGCATTTGTGCACGCAGCAGGTTAACTGTGCCTGTCAGCCTCCTTCATTCAAACGCCCACCGACAGATTCTGTTCCTGTGACTTTGGCACCTAAATAGAAAAGCTGCTATTAAAGGAGCTAAACAACAGTTGATGCTCTCACACTCAATAGAGACATGTCCTCCCCCACACCCCCTCTATATATACACACACACACACACACACACACACACACACACACACACACACACACACACACACACACACACACACACACACACACACACACACAATACTGTATTCTGTATGTTATCTGTATGGCATGTGTGAGAGGGTGTCTAATCTCACTGGGTTTAGGGGATGGGTGGATGTCAGGGTGAGAGGATGGGGTTTAGGGTTGTGTTTTAGCAGTTTGGGCTTACAAGCACAGCACAGATGGAAGGAGGCCACCAGATGACAAAAACTGCTGGGCACAACAAAGAGATGATGATAATCCTCTGCTGACACACTGAACCACTAGATATCATTTACAGGCGGCTGCTGTGGAGTCACTGAAGGCTCGAGATTCCCTTTAAGAATGGATGAAATTAGCTTTTCAAGTTTCCGCATAATCAGAAAACAAACGTCGTTTTTGATATCTCAGATGGGGAATTTTCAGATTAATTTTTAATTCAAATGAGAATTTCAGAAAAACTCTTAAAGTAAATCAACCATGACTCCCCAAATGACTGGCAGCTCATTCAGTCTATGAAAGATTTTGAATAATAAACTGTCTTCAAAATCAACAAAGCATTGGTAACTGGTAAAAGAAAAGACTTTTATTATTTTTTCAGAGCAGGTGCATCTTAGCATTTCTTGGGAAAAAGTTAAGAGGGAAAAAGTAGCTCTCACACAATGAGGAATCAGCAACCTTAAGAAAACCAAGGAATCCTTATTGTCCACCCAATGTCAATTTTTAAATGGGAATCATATTGGAAAAAAAGTACTGGTAAGTCTTTTAAGGGAAGCAAACATCAGTTTAAACTTATTTCTGATGACAAGTACTTTAGATTTTCAGATCCTGAAGCACGTCGCATCAGAAATTTACCACTGGGTTTGTTGAAAACTGACATTAATTGTTTACTTACTCATTTGGTAGCAATCAAGAAAACGATAAAATGTCTTTGTTCCCATCTCATCCTGCCTGTCTCCTCTCAGGTCGAGCTGGGAGCTGCCTCAGCTCCGAGAAGGTCTGGTGAGAGCCATCAGTGACTCTGATGGTGTGAGCTACCCCTGGTATGGAAACACAACTGAGACAGTTACTATAGTGGGCCCCACCTCCAAGCCATCCCGTTTCATTGTTAGTATGAATGACAATTTTTACCCCAGTGTCACCTGGGCTGTGCCTGTCAGTGAATCCAACACACCCTTGCTGACGAACATTAAAAGGGACCAGAGCTTCACCACCTGGCTGGTGGCATTAAACACCACATCAAGGGAAAAGATCCTGCTCCACACCATCAAGTGGAGGATGAGGGTAGATATCGCTGTGGATCCATCCCTGCCTCTGGGCTCCAGGGCCAGGCTGGTGGGACGAATGCATCAGGATCAGCCGCGGGTGCTGACCCGCATGGAGCCCATCCCTCCTAACGCCATGGGGAGGCCTAATGCCAATGATGCCCAGGTCCTGATGTGGAGGCCGAGGAGAGGGCCTCCACTTGTTGTCATACCACCCAAGTAGAATGTAAAGGGCATCTGTTTGGCTGTTTTTCTATGATATATTGGGCCCTTTCTACTATCAAGCAAGATAATCAGAAGAAAAGAAACACAAACAAGGATCTATAAGCTGGCTGAGACTTGAAGCATCAATGGCACAAATCATTGTTTTTTGTGTACAAAACCTTGAGGGGACAACTGCCTTAATTCCCCAAAGCTGCCTTTGATAACGCAGAAAGGTTGATGGTTTCTTCTTCTGGTGCTGTTGAGCTGTTGGGTATCACAGCCTTCAATCCAGCCCAGCGCAACTGAGCAAAACTTTCAAAATCCACCATTACTGCTGGGATGTAACAAAAAAAAATCTGTACTGTAGCTTCTCAGGCCCAGAAATAACAGACCCCACTTAAGACAGTTCTTCAGCCTTAATGACGACTAAAAGCTGGCCTGCTCTGTTCTGTTCTGTAAAGTGATGTATAAGAGTGAAACAAAGGAAAGATGTTAGTGTCAACGTGTGAGATAGGAAACTGCTTGGGGGGTAATCTTAACAGAGAAAGACATGTTTAAAAGCAGCTTTGAAGTACTGGATGATTTGAGTATAGTTCCTGTTTGTGGTTGTATGTTTTCTATAATGGGGCCCAAGGCAGGGTCCAGGCTTGCTGCTTTGTCACACCAGACTGCCTCAAACACACTCAAAACCAACATATACTCATGGCCTCATGCTAAAGAGAAGGGAATTTCTCAAGATGATATAAAAAGTGAAAGATTTTCAACAAACCTGCATCCTCAGAGCTACTTTGCGTTTTACATATCAGAGAAAATATAGAAATATGGCTTTGGTGACATGAACAGACAGTTTGAGCAGTGAAAAGAGTTTTAAATTACGCTCTGCAGTGGGACTTTTCTTTTGCAATCACACACGGCCAGTTCATCCAAGCTGCAGAGCTTCTCTCTCCCTGCCTTTCGAAAGCCAGTGATGCCTGTGTTGATAACAGCTTTTTTAAAAACATGATTTTGTGTTTTATGTGTCCCAGGTAACCAGCTCAGTGGAGTGAAAACTGAGGACACTTATTTACAAGTCATAAAATCAATCTACTTGCAAAAACAAGCAAAGGTATTTATTAAATGTTGTTTAAGAATATAATTTGATCTGAAAGATAATATTATTTATGCTCCAAGAGTTGCATAAATAAGAAAAAAAAACAATGCTCACCTCTGCATGTAGTCATGCAGATTTGTCAAAGTTTTACAATATCTGTGAGTGTGATTTCTGCCTTCCAACCCGTACAGGATAGGTGAATGAAATGTCTCTAGCCATCTGTCTGTGAAGACAAACAAAAAAAAAGAGAATGGCTTCACTTCCAGCTCTGTGAAGTTTGTTTTAAGAATTGGTGAAAATTTAAGCTAACTGCTAACATACTGTACTGCTACCTTACAGACCATGTTCATCAGGTTAGCATGCGTGCATTGATTAAACTAACACTGCCATTCCTTGGCCCCTCAACAGCAACATTGTTTATTTTAAACAACCATGCATCCCTGTCACTCAGGATAATAGACAGACTTTCTTTCAGTATCTGTTTTTTTCCCCTGGACACTTTTTCAAACTTCAAATATCTGAAATTAACAGAAGCTAGTTTCCTTTGATGGCATGCTTAAAGGTTCAGCTCAGATTCTGTGAAAATGTCATACTGCTGTATTACTGGCTCTTAGAGCATGCAAATTTATGTCATTTCTAAAATTTCATTCATAGCTTTGCAATTATCAGTAACTTATGACAAACCATGCACAAACAATGGTGAATGTTAGCATTTAGCCCCTTATATAAAACCGTTAGGAAGGAAGTAGCTAAAGGATTAAATTACTAATTGGAAGCTTTACACAACTAACTAAGAAAGGAGTTAGAGTGCATAATTCACAGCTTACATAAGGAACAGACTTCCAAGGAAATATAAATTTAGCTAGAAACTTACTTCATGACATATTCTTGGCTAGGAAGTTGCTAGCATTAGCTGTTTTTTTTATGGTGGCCAGTGAATTTTTAAGCTAAATAGGGCCCTTATTCTTTTGTGTATTAAAAACAAATTGACCGACTATGATCATATCATAAAAATCGTTCTGATAATGGTTTTAATTTAACCCTAACATGACTTAAACTTGGGACACAGAAACGCTACTTTAAAACAGCCATTGAGCCTCACTTGACATCAGAGAAAATGGTTTGAATATGAGTAGAAACTGCTAAATGAAAGTCAATATTTATCTTCATTACTGACTGCGATTTGTCAAAGCCAAGAGCACCAAAGGAAAATATCCACTCACTTACATTGTAATGGGTGGAGGTAGAAATCCCAGGATCAGATGTTTGAAGTCCTGCAAAAAGTAAGCCCAAATAATCTACTTGGCAGGATACTGATATGAGTAAATATATGAAGAAAATTATTATATATATACACACACACATAAATATATATAAATATAGTTTTGTTTTTCTTGTGTGTGTTTTTTTCTTATTGGGGTGAAGTGACCCTTTAAAGCTGTGTGCAGTATTTGGTTTACACATACATTCTCTTGTGCCATTACGGTGTTTTACAGAATGTGTTTTTTTTAATGAAGACTCACGAATGGAAATGAAAAAAGAGTGCAGCTTAAAAATATTTGTATTTCACACACCATGATCGATATAAAACATTGCTTTGCTTTTCCAGAATCTTCTATGTGATGTATTTCTGTTTGTACACACTCAGCACACAGAGGACCAGTAAAACAGGGTGTGCTGAAGTGCTGAGCTGGTCCACATGAGACAGAGATGAAGAGAGACAGAGGAAGTAATTGTGTCATCTTACCCATGCTGCTCATTACTCCTGGTGCAGACCAACCGAGCCTTCACACACACAATCACACAAACATTTGCACACATTTAAGAACGAAAGTGATAAGTACCGTGATCACCGAAACAAGTGTTCTGTTTTGTGCATCGCCCTGAGACACACTCATCATGTAGAGGGAGTACAGACGGGACACTTGAACATCATGCATTTCTTGCCATGACACATCAGCATTTTGTGGGACAAACAGCAGCTGACAGTCAAGGGAAACATCTGGAGCAGAACTACACTGATGGTCTTTATTGTCTTGAGATTTTAATAACGGAATTAAGGCTTTTTAGGTTGAAACAGAATTAAAAAAAATGTTCAAATCGTCCCAATTAAGGTAAATTGTAGGCAAAAAAAAAATTATACAAGAGTGTGGGATAATTGTTTCAACAACACACTGTCTGAAGGATGAAACTAATCTGTCTCATGACAGTCCAACCTCAGCTCATGTTCCCTATTAATGGGTGAACAATCCAACGCTTGGGGAATTCTGCTTCACAACGATAGAAAGAGATCAAAATTAATACACACCTTTATATTCATTCTGTTGTGTGTATGAGGACCTCAAGTGTCTTTTACAATAACAGATGTGCCTGAGGAGTGGAGGGTACAGTGTTACACAGCTCCTTCCTTGTGAGGAGTGTGTTGTTGATCCTAAACGTTTTGCTGACTGACGGAAGTCAAATGGCGTTATTGGTTTGATTTGACTGGGTAAGGCTGCTATACAGAGTTATAAAACAAGGGACATAAAACTCTGGTGTGTTACAGTCCTTTCTCTCAGACTGTCTGGCTTTTGCATGCAGTGTTTTTAAACCCATTAAAACAAATACTAAAAATAACTGTGTGAATTTATTCATTTTGTGTAGTTTGCACATCCACGGCGACATGCCAAGTATCAAATTAGACTAGGCTGATGTGTCAATGTGAAGGAATTTATCTAAGAACAAGATATGGTAGGAATAAAATGTCTATCTAGAGGCAGCTGAGAGTATTAACTGATTAGAAATCAACTGCAAAACAATAACTTAAGACAATGAACTGCAATCTATCTGAGTTGTACTTTGGTATGAATCTACAGCAAAGCCAGGGGCTTTTAAATTTGGCAGTTCAAGATAAAAATGTGGGTGTTGTAGTGTGCAGAAGGTCTGAGAGGACACACACACAATAAACAAACTAAAAATGTTTGAATTTTTTGTCTTTTATAAAAGATTCACATATTGGCCATAAAATAATAAAGTTATTAATTATACCCGCTTTATAACCAAAACAAGTTGTTCCAAAAGAAAAACGCCAGTTAAATCGTGATGGAATATTACTTTTGATGCAAATAATGCCTCTCAGAAGTCTGATGTAAAGAGTGTCAATAAATCAATCTGTTCAGACTTGGCTGGGTCACATTCAGTAATTTGATTACTCATCCTAAAAACTGGATTATATCATCACATGAGCTCAGGACAGAGTAGACGACATATTCATCATCAATGGCTTTGAAAATACATGTTTTTTCCTATGTGATGAATGAATAAATTACACAGACAAATCATCCAGGTTCATAGATTAGATGGTGCGAATATTTACACCCGAGATTAGCAATTAATTTAATTTCAAGTTATACAAGGTGATCTTTACCACGCTGAGAAAATTTCAACCTGAAAAACAATACCTTCAAGAGAAAACCCCTCTTCAAATCTAGAGCAGTGTTTCTCAATTGAATTATTTTGTTCTTTCAGCATTTTATTCATAAACCCAGATTATTTATTATCATATTAACCCACCAGATAAAGAGAGCCTAGAATCATTCAGCAACACAGATCTTGGACACAAGACGCCTCAGTGACAATATGTTGCCTGGCAACAAAAACATTTCCAAAAATAGCTGAACCAAACGCGACACGAGAGCCGTAATTAAGGAAACAATACCTTATGGTCACTGTAAATCCTATACAACCACAGGCTAAAGTCTCCCAGTGCATTGACCTGTTGGGTGTTTTTGCCCCAAATTGCACCTCCCAAGTAGACCTGCCTCTTTAGCTGTGGACAGACCCCACCTCTTCACAGACCTCAGGCCCCAACCCTGGCCCCAAAGCTAAATCTTATCTACTTAACAATGTATTGTTCACAGATTTGGAGTAAGTACCTGCTAATGGAGGGCTCATTTCTGGGACTAAATGTGCTTTCAAAGCTCAAAGTAGGACAAAAAAATGACTCAGATAGAAGATAAATACTGCAACTCTGAGGTGAATCAGTCAACAGTGTGGGCTTACTACCCTACATATAAAATCCTTAAAGCATGTCTGCCTTTTTTATTGTTTTCTACTGTAAAGGTATATTATTGTGGCAGTTACAGTGACCGGCAGTCAGATGGAGTCTCAATTAAAAAAAAAAACCCACTCATTCCTGATGAGAAAAATTCTCCAGATCTGGAGCTGTGGCAGCCAGGAATATTTCTACAGCGGTATTTATAGGGAAAAAAAGAGAAACAAACATGTCTTGCCACAGTTTTCTTTCCTCACTGGTTACCCTTCTTAGCAGAGGCACTTTAGGTGTGTAAAACCAATCACAGCATAACGCTTGCTTATTTTTTTTTTTGTCCTTCTTTCTCACTCTGTCCTCAGCTGACAGTGCTTACCTCTTCTCCTCCTACTCCCCTGCACTCTGTGATCACAATATATGATAAAGACCTTTCCCCTTCTTTCCCTCCAGCTCTCTGTCCTCCGTTCCCCCTCCACATCTTGATGCTTCAACAGGACCACCTCCTGCTGCTGTACTGTCAGCCGTGAGTGTCCTACGCCCTGCTGGGGTTGGGAGAAGGCTTGCCTTCATAGCCATAAAGAAAAGTGGCCGCTATGACGAAAATGGCCCCCAGAAAGAAGACGCTGTGGACAAAAAGACAAAACTGTCAGCTGGAGAAATTATGATTATTAGACAGAGTTAAAATAACACAGGAAAGAGGCTGAGAGTGAGAGAGATAAGGTGTATTTTTCTACCCTGAAGGGTCGAAGTCCTGAAGCAAGAAGTATGATATAAGCGTTGATAGGATGATGGAGAGCGATGTAGCAAAGCCCTTGAGGATGTTGTCTGCATATTTGATGACCGCTGCAATGACCAGACCCCCCAATGCCTGGAGAAACAACAAACACACAGACACAGATGGACCAAGGCATGACCTGAACTGGCCTACAGAGAGTCTCATCCAAGAAATAAAAAGACTTTTAGCTCAGAGGCTTGGTCATAGATTAGATTAGTTTTGATGGGAGAGGTGTTGAATTAGCTAACTGAGAATTACCTGCAGAGCTACAACCGTCCAGGTGACTGTGTTGTATCCCTGGAACATTCCTGACTCCCTCACCCTCTCTCCATCGTAGATTAGCATCCCAAAGAGACCAAACACCAGACCAAACATACCTGGGAACAAAACACAGAATTAAATGAATGAGCGAACACTTTTCTTATGACATCACCAAAGACACTTTTTTTAAATACACTGTGATCCTGTTCCTTTACATTACATTTTATTTCCCTTTGAAGACTATGTACATAATTATAAACAACAACACAAGTATATCTTTTCTCTTCTGCCCCCCCCCATTTTTTTTTTTTTTGCAGATCTAAGCATCCAAATTTAATGCAGGTGAAAAAGCTCTGAGCACACACCCCAGAATCGCAGGAGACTTAACACATGCCTCACACGCTCCAGGGTAAAAATAAACTAGACAGGAACATTCATCTCTGCTGAAAACATATCTGAGGTAAAAAGCCCAGCTGGCTCTCTGTGCAGGGAGGAAAAGAAACTGCTCAAACACACATAAGCTTGCTTCAGAAACATGGAGGTAAAGCCGTTTCATCTGTTTTCAACCAAACTTTTTACTGTGTTCCCCTGATCATAAAGCCTAAGTTTGACACAACTTCTACACCGTATTGAATCAAATTTGTAAAAGAAAAGCTGCTTTGTTCTTCAAGCTGACAGAAGAGCCAACTGGTTGGACAAGTTGATGAATACTAACCAAGCTGGATGTTTCGGACCCAGACACTCTGTTTGCTCTCTTTGAGAATCTTCTCAAAGTATACACCGGCAAACCCGCTGGAGCAGCACGCCACCAGCACTGCTGCCACGCCCACAAACTGGGAGCCTGCAGAGGGGGCCTCTTTCTCCGGGGTCTCTGCCGATTCTGAGGGCCACTGCAAACACAAGAGAATATATTTGGATCACACTTAGTTTTGAGCTTCACAGTTCATAAACAGTTTTAAGGTGAGTAAATCCCAAATCATAGCCTGCTCACCAGCATGACCACCTTAAGAAGAAGATACTTTATGCCAGTGTTTGAACCCTCTAGGTTAGCTGAAAGCTCATGAGCTTAAAGTTTAGGCAGGAAAAACAAAGTTTACTGACGATACAGCCTTGTAGAGACAGACCAGCGAGCAACCCATACTTCATACTTCCTTTATACTTCAGAAACAAATCACACATTCAAACATTTGTTCAATTCAATCAAACATTTTCTTTGGGAGCTCTAAATGCTGCCAGGCATCCACTTCATTTTATTTTCTCCTGACCTCTGTGAAAGAGTGCACATGCAGGGTTTCCGCTACATGTGAATGATCGTGGTGCACCGCCACGCCAAAATAAATCTATATCTTTTTTTTTAAGATGTTTCAAATGTAAATGTTATATTCTACAGGGCTCACACTCATGGTAGGATCGTATTGTAATCTGAACCAATAAGAGACAGCTCAGGTCTTTGCCATTTACAATTCTCAGCTCTCTGCATCGCACACAGCGGATTTCCGCCCCAATGCACGCACATGAGACACGTTATTTATCCGTTTTATATGTTGCAAGTATAAAAATAGATTATGCAAATATATTTTGCATAAATGTGCGTCAGCCAGCTATCAGCATGTTAAATATAACAGTTTTAATGTTTGACTGATGGGCACTATGTACAACCAAAGGCGACACTTTTACATGGATAAATGGCTCATTTATTTTAAAACGTTGTGCTGCTCACACTCTTGTGTATCTTAACATGGTTCAACTCTCAAGCACTGCCATTGGAATGAGCTCTGAATATAACAAATGTCTGAACCCAAGTGATGTTACATGTGTTTGGATGAAATGAAACATCCAGTAAATCAATTACTCTTGTCCAAACATACCCACAATTACTGAATCAGTTAGAAGTAAACTCTCTGTAATATTTAACAGTTGAGTTCATCGCTCTCTCCCTCTCTGAATCCATAATCCTGGATACCTGAAATTTATACTAAGGCTTCTTCCCAAGTTTGCAGAGTTGTAAAAAAGCAGAAGAGTGTGAGTTCCTGCGTTATGTGCTGCAGTAAGCAGGAAAATGGATGTGAAAGCAAAAAGAAAAAAAAAGAAAAGAAAAAAGAAAGAGGAAAGGCAAAGGAAACAAAGGTGATTTTCTCTGTGTTAAGTCAGAAAAGTATTGTGGCTGCATTTTTACTTTGGATAAAGACACAAATATCAGACAGAACTAGTGAAACTGATTATTGAGTTAAGATCATTTTAATATGTTAGCAATACTAACATACCAACATCATATCTGTATATCCTCAATCATGCAAAACAAACCCTGCTAAGAGAGAAGAAACAAACTTCAATATAAGTGAAAATGAGAAGTTGCTGTAATGCATAACAGGCCAATTATTTCTCAGCAGATTCACGCTGTTTTTAGTTGGTTTATTTATTCATTCATTTATTTTTTATCAGTTGGCGTCATTGTTTGCAAACATCTCTGCTATAGCTGTCTGTTCTGCATATATAATCTGCCCCTTTTTGTAGCCGTTAAAGGGTGTGATGCTTAAATTACCCTCACACTGCAGGTAACACTGTTCAGGAGTTAACACTGTATCTGTCTGATCCTGCAGATTCACAGAGGTGTTTCATTAAGTGCTCCACCTCCATTGTGATTCTGACGAAGTGCCCTCCAAGCATTAATAAGGAATCTGCTGTAATACTGAATGACTGGCATTTTCTTTGTTTTGAGGGGGAGGTGATATAACAACAGTAAACACTTCATCTTTTATCACCACCAACCATCTAACTGCCTAATCACTGGTGAAAAATATTTATTTATTTGGCGCCAGGCCTTAGATTTTGGTTTTATTCAGTTCTCCTTGAACAAGTTTCTCTCAGAGAATATAATGGTCACTATCCAGATTTTCTACAGACTTAAAAAAGCAACATAGGTGCAAAGAGGCAGAGGGAGCAATTATTCACAGATAACATAAGGTGACATTTAGACAATAAGACACTTCTGAATTATTGGAATCTACATTAAAGCTGCTTGAAGATGGGAGTTGAGGATTCTTAAGTGGTAAGAGAGAGAGTAGAATGTCCAAATATGAACATGTTAACTAGAACAAACACTTGATGTACCTTTATTCATTGATTAATTTGAGTTGTTGATGAAAAAGGGCTGCACAGCCTATGATGCCTCATAGTAAGACAGTTCCTGGTTTGAATCCCAGCTGGGGCTCTTCTGAATGTTCACACATTCACCCCATGCAGGGGCCCTCTCCAGGCTCTCTAGCTTCCGCCCACATTCCAAGGACATGCTCATCAGGTTAACTGGTGACTCTTCAGTTGCTAACAGTGAGCACAGGTGGGCCTGTTTTTCTTTATGCTAGCTCTATGACTAACTGGCAACCAGTCCAGGGTGTCCCTTCCTCCCATCTGCTAACAGTCAGGATAGGCTCAGATAATGATTTTTTTAAAAAGAAACTTCACCAACAATTCCATTCAATAATGTTAAAACTCTAAAAGTAAAGTCCATCTTATCATGAAATGTATAATTATACATTGTTGTGCGGCTATTTGGAAATTTATTACCACGTATTAAATGAGTTTTACAACCACAAACATTTCTTTCAACAGCTTGAGCTGCATTTTTATTATGGAATAGGGTTTGTTCCTGTTATGTATGCTGCATGTTGTTGGTTCTGATAGGATAAAACTAGATATATATTGAAGGTTGTTATAAAAGCTTTGTAGACGATGCACGGCTGTTTATTTGCAGCCCTTGAAGAGATTTGTTCCCAATCATCTTATCTTTCCTCTCAGATAGACAAACATTGCTGAATAATTGTGCAACAGAAGCCAGTTTTAATATCAACACCTAATTTTACAGCAGCTTCTTATAATGAGAATCAAAGTCCTTCTCAGTGTCTGCAAACTCATCTACAGTCACTTAAAGGTACTGTGAATAACTGGTTTTGTCCATTGTGACACCCCCTTGGAATGAGTATTTTTGCTAATCTCATCTTGAACGTGTGCATTAACAAATGTATCACTCATCAAGAATCATTGCAGTAAAAAATATGAAAAAAAAAGGATTCAGTTAGTCACGTTCATAGACTGTCTATAAAACATGGATGTAGTCTCCACAACGTCACCCGTCTGTCCATGATACAGTGAAATTAAGCTGGTCGTTGGACGGGGCCATACTGTAAATGACGCAGACTTCTAGCTTCCTTTCTAACAGCTATAGGATGCTTGTCAGTCATGTGAGCTGAGCTGTGCCTCTGATTGGACAAACCTGTGACCCTAAATATCTTCTAAACCACAGAGTTAGAAAAAAAATCCCCCTATACAGTGTGTGCCGATAGTGAAATTTCAGACCTGAGCCGTTTTTTGAACCAGGCTGTAAATATGTTTTTTAATGCTGTAAAAGTCAGTTTTTTGGGGCTCGGTGTGTTTGTGACTTCTGGTCTTTCTGCAGCCAGCCTCTAACAGATTCTCTATGACCAGCAACTTTTAGCACTTCAGCATAGGCTTCATTTTTCTCCACCGGATGTTGCCCCTTGGTCACGTTGTCTGACACCTACCCTACTACAGCAGGTTCAAGCATGTGTGATAACCACAGTATAATTAATGTTGTTGTCGATGGTTCATTTTATTTTTGTGCGTCACACAGAAACATCAGCTGCAGTCTGTTTTGTAACAAGCCAAAAACTTTAAAGAAAAGAGTGGATATTCTCTGCCTTTCTGTAGATGGTACTCATGTGATTTACTTTCATATTAGTAAATCAACAGGTATGGATTTGTACTGTACCTGCACAAGAGCCACTCCAGCCATAAGAATTACCAATGAGAGCCACTGATAGATACCCAGTCTGCGGCCCAGCATCGATACTGAGAACAGTGCCGTGGTCAGGATCTTCAGCTGGTAAGTCACCTGATGGAGAAAAAACAAAGAGGAGTTCAAACAGTCCATGAACAAATGAATATGCTCACTGAAAACCTTAGAGGAAAAGATCAGCTCCTGGGCAGCATGTGCAATATTCATGTGGTTTTTCATGCAGGTTTAAAAGATCTCCTGTTAGATCTGCTGTACCTGGTAGGTGGCTGCATCCAGGTTGGACAGGGCGACATAGAGCAGGTTGTTCTGTAGCGTGTAGATTCCTGAGGGGATGGCCAGCTTTAGTGTTTCTATGGGTTTATGTGCGATTTCCTGACGCAGGACACTGTTTAGGGCTCGCATGCTGTACTCTGAGGAGGGAAAAGTAAGACAAGAGTGACCTGACAAACCTGATCAAACTCAGGAAGGGGAAAAAGAGGAACTTTAAATATGGCATTCTCTTTTGACAGAGGTAAAACTGTAAATGTATCTACAGCAGCAAGTGGAATGTTACATTTAAACCAATTTAAATACCTTTTTGAGAGGAAGAACCTGGGCTTAAATGTTAACTAACCTGTTCATTTTGATGATACATATATATATTGCAGTATTAATTCCAAAACCAAGGTCACGTTTAAACAGTAGTACTGAAAGAGGAACTGAAATCCAGCTTTATAGACTTTATCACCTCCAACTCTTCTTTTTCAGTGTAACATGGATGTGTATGTATTCTGCGGGCAATTTAAAGTCAGTAAGAAGATGTTAAAGCAAAATAATTTTTCATACTGTGGCCCATATCTACATAAAAACTATTCTTATTTTGATTAGAAATACTAATCAAGAGCTTTCCAAGCCTCTGAAACATTTGGAGGTTTGCTGCTTTAGTCTCATTGCACTGTGTCCATGTGCACTCACTGTGCTCCTTGTAGACGAGCAGCACGCAGGTGAGGATCTTCATGACCTCGGCCACCACCACGGCTGAAGAGGCCAGGTACCGCGGGCCCTCGGCCTGCAAGGTGCGGGAGTAGCGCATGGTAAGCACCAGGGAAGTGGTCTGGAACACCAGCACACCCAGAGAGAGGTACTTTAGTCGGGATGAGGCCATGGCCACTGGTCGGTGTGAAGCTGGATCAAACGGAGGAAGAGATAATGGGGAAAATTTTAGATAGAAGTAATTTGACAAAGCTAGGAGGGATAGAAATAAATAAAGGTGGAAACAAGTCTGGAAACAAATAGAGTGTTAATCACAAAGCAAACACCGCTGAGACGATCGAGGCTCTCACCTTTTTGCTCCTCCTTTAATGGCGCTGTAAAATAACTCCACTGACGTGTGTATTCACCTCTACATAGAGTAAACCACTTTAAATGATTAAACCCCTCAGTATTATCTGCTCTGATCGTCTTTCTCTCTCTCTCTCTCTCTTTCAGGCACACGGATCAGGTACTGGGGGCTCAATCCAGCTGTCAAAACAGCTCCACATCAAGTCCTGACGTCCATTGACCCGCTGAGGATCTGAAGCATCCGCTGATAGATGCACATTATCTTCTCTGGCTTTTTACACCGACTGCCTCATCATTCAGAGCCATCGCAGTTCTTCTTATCGCTGACAGGCAAAGTATGCTGTAAAGTCTACAAAGAGAAACAAACACATGCAGTGAGATCCTGGATGACTTCCGTGTACACACTTCTTCCTCGTCCTCGCGTCAAGGCTTCCGGTGCGATCCAGCGCCTCCCGCTGGACCGGAAACATACTGCACTCCTGATTCCTTAAGAACTACACTGGCTGCCCAGGCTGTTTCTTTCACACCCGAAAACTAATGACAAGGCCGGTCTATAGTTTAGTCTGTCTATATTTGAAACTTTCAACATTGGGAAAGTCGTAGAATAAATAGTTATTTTTTTAAAAAAATCACAAGTTAGCAAGAATAAATTGAATTCTTTCCTAGAAATACTTCCTGGGATAATTAATCAAACCATAACCATCTCTTTTATATATAAATACTTGTATATTTGACCAAAAAGAGGTACAGTTTAGCGATGCAAGCAACTTTATATATGTTTAAAATGAAGTATACATTTCAAAGACTAATCCATCTTTCAGTAATTACAAAAAAAATACTTTCTTCATTGAACCAAGTAGTTTTAACTCTACTGATCTGTAACATAGACCATTACCTCATTACCTAAAACAGAAACTTATTTTCAAAAAGAAGAACAGTACAAGAGTTTATAAAGGTCTGGGTTTTTATTTCAGTAAGCACATTTGGTTGATCATTTTGGGTTTCTTTTATGACAGATGACTTATTTCATCATTAGTTTAAGTTCTTCTACCTCATACAAACATTGTGACAACTACTTCATATGTCATGTACATTGTAGGCTATTTGGTTAACAGGAGAAAGTAAAAAAGAAAAATTATATACAAAACGTAGAGACTAGTCTTGCACATGAATGGCACCGACATACTCAAAAGATGAACCTCAAAATTGTGAACACAAGTACAGAAAAAAAGATCAAAAGTATAAAATCATTGGATTCTGTTTTTTTGATGAACCTTTTTTGTTCTGAGACTTGCAGTAGTCATAAACTTACAGAAAAATGTTTTGTGACATGTTCATGTTGTGTTCAGTTCGGATCACAACACTAAGAAGAGGGAAAAAGTCAACAAAAAATAAATGATGTACATTTTTGGCTGATTTTTTGGCTTCGAAACACTGATGCCTCCTTTTGGAGTCTCAAAAATAAATGTCTGAATGATTGTCTGTGTGTACAGAGTAGTCACAAAAAAGCTACAATCCACATCAACCTTGAGAATGAAGACAAAAAAAAAGAAAAAAAAAAACTTTATTGACCCTTACTCACCTCCAGACTTGGTTCATGAATCATGACAATTAAAAGGTGCTCAGATATGCTGATTGTAGTTATGCAAAAATGCAAAACTGGTTAAATGATTTTTGGAAAACATTTAGCAAGAGGCAGTTTAAAAGATAGAACATGCACCTCTGTAACATTCAGGATCAACAAAGAAGTGCGAACAGAATTTATATAAAAATACATTTTAAAAAGTCGACAACCAAATCGAGCTCAGTAACAAGCAGAATGTGCAGTGTCTATGTACAGGTCATCATAAAACAGACTAAAACTAATGTTTTATTTGCATAAAGTTTATCAAGCTTCTACACGGATCCCTCAACAACAGACAAAGTATATTGACTTTTTCTGTGGCAAGACATGAATTCAAACTATCTGATTGTATCAGGAACTGCCTTCAAAACAAGGGAATCACTCTGCTCTCCTGCTGCACCTACAACAAGCACATCATGTACACATATTGAACCTTCTGAGGGTTCAGAGGGACAATATTCAACGGGAAACACTGATAACTGTAATAAAAAAAAGTCTATACATTTTACATCTTTGCACAAATACAGAAAAATTTAGTAACAAAATGTTTCTGTTTGCACCTCTGTTTACTGTAAGGTTCTTGGTGTTTGTCTTTCTAGTCATGCAACATCCTCAGAACATTTAACAAATGCATGAATTCAGAAATACCAAGGCAACAATTAGATAGATCTGCTGAATTAAAGCATACACTGGATACGACTGATCATTTAGAAGCATGAGTGAATGGTTCCAACAAGGAGTTAGTATTGGCAGGCTTATCACATTACACATCTTAAAAGGATAGCATATAGCAAATTACAATGCTCTCAAAAGCAGATGACATCAAGTCCTCGGTCTGATTTCGGGGTCCAACTGTTACAGCTAACAGCCATGGGGTCAGCAGCTCCTCCAAGATCTCTCCATAAATAGTTTCTGTTTCGGTGCCAGAGGCTGAAAAGAAAAGTCTGACCTGGCCAACAGAGAGTGGAGGATCCTCAGCTGGAATCATGGGAAATTCAAGGAAAGCTGAATGAAGCTGGCGACTGTCGGCTAACTCCAAAGATTTTTGGCTCTGAGAACTTTTGAATGTCAAGATGATAATACTCAATAATGATTTAGACATTATACACAGAGTGTTCTTAAGTGCAAAGAGGAGGAGAAAACATTAAAGGGTACATGATGGAGTACTATGATAAAAGACAAAGTAAACTAATGGGAGAGGAGAGAAAAGCATCAGATGAGTTTCTTTGTAGAATTTCACTACACAGAGCCCACAAGTCCGTCTTTTTCAGTCTACGCAAACACCTGCATGTTTCCCAGCTGCGGCTGCTGAGAGCCCTGCTGCATCTGCTGCGACTGCGGCTGCAGCTGCACCTGCTCTGGAATGTGTGTGTGGTGTGTAGATGGCAGTGCATGGTGGGGGTTCCCAAGAGGGGTGGGGCTCGTGGTGACATCAGACCAGTCAGAGTTGGAGTGTGGTGAGGACGACGACCAGGGGTCTGGGGACTCTGGTGAAGGAGTGAGATATGGGTGCTCGCTCGGTGGGTGGGCAGAGTGGCCGGGGGTGGTGCCCTCTGAGCCAGCGGTGGTGTAACTGTGCTGGGAGGGGGGAGTGGGGTATTTATCCACTGGGCTTTGCATGGGTGGATAGGAGGGCAGCGGCCGAGACTGGCCCTCAATCCCACTGTGGCCCCCATGGGTGACAGAGTGGGGGTGCTGCATGGTGTGGGAGAGCCCGTGGGCCATGCTCAACTGGCCATGCTCAGGCATCTGGTACATGAGACTCTGGGAGCAGTGGAGGTGGCTGGGCCCCTGGCTCTGGGTCGGCCCCTGGGCCTGTGTGACCTGAACCTGCCCCGGCTGAGGCTGCTTCATCATGGCCTGGCCTCCTCCAGGTGCCATCATCTGAAACGTGACAATAGGCGGAAGCTGCTCTCTGCTCATGGTGACGTTCATGGGAGTGAGCATGGGGCCCTGGCTGTGATGCTGGCCCATGCTAGGGTGAGACCCCCCCATCTGGTGTTGAACCAGGCCAAACATGTGGCCACTGTAGCCGTGCTTTGTCATCCCAACCCAGCCCTGCTGCTGTCCCAGCATGTGGCTGACAGGGGGCAGCATGGGTCTGGACGTGGGGCTGCTCAGGAGTGGAGGCGAGTTCGCTGTGGTGGAGATGGTGCCAGAAACATCGGTTGTATATGAATGTGGTGACTCCAGGGAGTCAACAGGTGACATGGTGACAGAGCTCTCTGGGAGTGCACCTGCTGCCTTCACGCCATTGACGTTCCCTCCTCCTGTACTTCCTCCATTTCCTGCTCCTGCTCCAGCACCTGCAGCTGGACCCTCTCCTCCAGCAGGCTTCTTTCTTCTCTTTGCCTTCATGTCTTTCAGATCCTTAGCTCCCCCACTGACTCCTCCAACCTTTGTCCCACCTCCACCCCTCCTGCTCTTCTTCCCCTGTGGCCCGGGGCGCATGCCAATGTAACCTGCTCCGTTGGCTCCACACATAACAGAAGAATTTCCTCCTCCGCCCATGTGGTTAGGCCCGTTATGCGGACTGTGAACCAGGTTGTACTGGTCCAGCAGGCGCACAATGTCGTGATGCATACGCTCTTGAGCGGTGTCCCGGGGCAGTCGATCCAGGTGGTCTGTGATGTCACGGTTGGAGTAGTGGTCAAGGAGCACCTGAGCTGCCTCAAAGCTGCCTTCTCGCGCCGCAAGAAAGAGAGGAGTCTCCTCCTGAAAAAAGAGCAGAACATTAATGCGCACATTTGTACAACATACTGTAAAAAAGATACAACAAATATAAAAAATTACAATTTCCCACGATGACTCCTGCCTATTACATTTTGTTAATGAATTGTTTTATACTTTACATAATGTTTTTATACATTTTAATAAAGTACATTCTATTCTTATCTATTTTATTCTATTCTATTCTAATTTTTTGTAAACATACTTTAGTAACACTAAATTACAGGTTACTTTAACATGCATGTATACCTATACAAAATAAAATGTGACGACTGAGGTGTAAACTGTTAGATCACTGTATTTTTCTGTGTTTAAACTGAAAACCAATGATAAAGAGGAGCAGACAAATTCTGACTCTTTAAACTGCAGTTAAAAAAAGGGTTGTACAGGATAATTGGATGTTGTTAAACTAGTATTCACGTAAGAAATGTCAATAGTGGAATAAAAAACTGCAAACATATGTGGATGTTGAATAGAGTTTAGAATGTAACAGAACATCGGCAGATAGAGGAAGATATAAAAAATTCTAGTGTAAATGTAAAAGTGCTCTATAAGAAATCTAAATGTACATCAAAGAAACTATTTTCCAACAAAAAATACAGAATTAATAAAAAAACAGAATCAAAAACTTACAACATCAAACCAAGTGCTTAGCAAAAATAAAGCAAAACAAATCTCTTACAGTGTAGGGAATATAGTAAGAAAATGATGCTCAATAGAGCTTAGATCCACTGGTCAAAAGATTGATGAACACTGTTTTAATAATTCAGATGCAAGACTACAACAAGCTTTTCAAGCCAGGAGGAAAAGAAACAATTCAGAACAAAAAGACAGACCTTGTTGTCTTGCATGTCGCGGTTGGCTCCGTTCTTCAAAAGCACCAGGGTTGCCTCCACATTGTTAACTGCAGCTGCCCAGTGCAGAGCAGATTTGCCTAAAATAGTGGGAAAAAGAAGGAAAGACAAAGATGAACATCAAGATTGAACAAAAATTTAATATAACAATCTGTAAATTTTCAGAGCTCTTCAAATGTCAAACAGTCACATAGTTTGATGATGCTGCGTAGAAGCACTCAATCATGGGATTGTTGTTTTCATTCATTAAGCAACATTGCAAGGTGGACTTGCAAATTGTAAACATGAGCTGTGTTCTTTATTGTATTAATTAGACTTCATGGGTTAAAAAAAGGAATGTATGACAAGTTTTCTGACCGTGGTCATCTACAGCATTAATGTCTGCATGGCAGTGGATCAGCTCCTCCACCATGCCCTCCACAGCGAGCCTGGCAGCCAGGATCAGTGGAGTAGTGCCGTCATTCATCCGGGAATCCAGTTCTGTTGCACGATTACGGATCAGAATCTGAGAGATGATGAAGAGACAAAACCACAGTGATGAGGATCTCACAAGTAATTATCTCATCACCAGAGTCAACTTTACTATTGTGTTTGTAAGTTAAGGCATTTTAATTGGTACCAGAAATGTTTGAACTTTGGTTATTTTACCTGGAAGACTCCCTGAGCATCAGCAGCCACAGCAGCATGTAGTGGAGTCCTGCCCATGTTGTCGTGGGCATTGGGATCAGCTCCAGCATCCAGCAGCCTCTTTGCAGCATCAGCTCTGGCATAGCGGGCAGCCAGGTGGAGCGCTGTTTCACCTGTGCGGTCAGTTTGGGCCATCAAAGAAGCTCCCTGCGCAATCAGATCTGAAATAACACTCGGCCCGGGTTCATCTCCTCCACTCTCTTCCTCTTCTTCATGCAGGCTGCAGTCTGGACCTCCACCATTACGCAGCGATGCCAACATGAGAGGGGTGAAGCCATCTGAGAGGAGGAAACCATTATTAACTGAAGATGTTACTGAAAACTAGACAGATTTAAAAGTTAGCAGGTTAATTTCTTCTCACCAGGCCCCTTGACATTAACATCAAGACAGTCAGCATCCAGGTCAGCCTGAGGGGGAGTGAGGGTGATGTCAGCAGCCTTGCGGTGCTGCAGGGTCCACTCCCTGCGGTCAACACCTCCATCCATTGCCAAAGGCAGCAAGGGTTTGTCTTCAGTCTGTGGGAAGCATTAGTACTTGTAATAATATTCACAACAACCATAAACCTCTCTTTATGTCAAAGACACTTTGAAACACATTTCATTTAAACCTCTCTGATCTTTTTTTTTGCTTTACTTTGTTTCGCTTTTCTTTCTCCATCACTTACTCTTGGTTTCTTGTTCGGGACCTCGTCCTCCAGCCATCTCTGACTCTGACCTCCATCAATCATCGCTCCATCCTGGGTCTTGAAATTCCTGAGTTAAGAAAAACACAAATGTATGAAAGTCAGTGATGTCTTTTTTATATTTGAAACATTAACCTGATACAATATGATATTCACTCACTTCATGTCCAGGTCATCCTGTCCCACAGGCTCCCTCCTCTTGTCGTTTTTATTGGCCATGAAACCATCAGGCAGCCACAGTAATCCATGTTTATGCTTTCTCTTGGCTGCCAGCATCCCAAGCACCAGGATGAGCAAAATAATAACCACAGCAACTCCGACCAGGTATGGCAGTGGGGACTTCGGTTGAACTGTTGGGTCACCTAGAGGCAAGTCTAACAGCAGTTATTTGTTTGTTTTTACTTAAAAGCAAACTAGTTTCATTTTATCAACGGCTGGCTGACAGGACTACTTACTATGAACAGATACAAGAGGGTACGGAAGTTCAGCCTTGATGTGTGCAGCTGCAATGAAGGACGCTGCTTCATCAGTGCTGGTGAAGCAGTCCACAGAGCTCTGGACACATTCACGGTTATCAATTTCCAGGTACACCACAGACCTGCACAAAGAAAGGTGTCAAACTTGATGATCGGGGTATCATACTGGGGATTCATTTATAGCGTCAACATCCAAGAAAAATAATGTCGCCCCCTCCTGAGCTATCCTTACCCAATAATCTCCTTCTCAAGCTCCCGCCTGGGTCTGTTCCTCTGAGCATGGCGACCCTGCTCCTCCTCTGTACCATAGTAAGGTCGCACCATTGGATTCTTGTTTTCATCCAGTTTCACCTTTAGATTGGTGTGCAGCAGTGCTCCAAGTGAGCGCAAGAAACCCCGCAAGTCTCCAAGCAGCTCCTTTGGCTGCAGCCGGACAACAATAACCAGCGAGCCGTCCACGGGTTTGGCTGGAGTGTCAGACGAACAATCCAGGCCATCCCAGCCACAAGCCTCTGTGTAGCAACTCTGGTCACAGATTCCATTACCATAGTGGTCTGCACAGTACTTGTCATACCTGAAATACACAAACAAGGGACATCAACTCAACATTATAAACGTATACAAGTCCAGTAAAAATGCAACTCAGAGGAGGGTCACGTACTTGCAAGAGGCTGGTTTGGTTTCCTGACACTCAAAACTGTCAAACAGACATCCAGCATTGTCACACTCTTTGTCACATTGTCCATTTTTGAAGTAATCCCAACAGGGAACACTGGCGGTGCAGTTGGCCCACGGCTGCCGCCGGCTGAGAGAGCAGTCTCCTCCATCCCACTGACACTCGTGGTTGTTACACTGATCGTCACACACTTTATCCCCAGACTGCTGCTCACACTGCAGGTAGGGGCAGGTAGAGCGTGTTCTAGGCAGGGTGTTCTCACAGTACCGTCCGGAGAAATAGATAGGGCAGCGGCAGATGAACTGGTAAGGGTTGGACGGGTCTTTGACGCAGGTTCCTCCGTTCTGACAGCTCCGTTGACACCTCTGATCGTTCTCACAGTGAGGCCCACTGAAGCCGGGCTGGCACTGACAGAACAGGTGGCCAACTGTTGACTCCACACAGCGCCCACCGTGCTGGCAACGAAGGTTTTCACAGCTGTAGCCTTCTATTTCGCCACAGTTGAATCCAGTGAAGCCCTATAAAACAAAACAATGTTTAGGCGAGAGAGCAATGAGGTAACTCTAAAACTCTGTCCACGTTACTGATACGTTAAGTCCCATAATATCACTGAAAAAACTAAACTAATAAACACATGTACTCTACAGTTCCCCTTCAATCAGCCACTCGACTACTATACCTCAGGCATGGTGTGGCCCTCTGAAGCATGAGAATAAAAGAATAAAGGGAGCAGTAGAGAGGTTAGTGGGAAGAAAACCAAGCTTTTAGTACAAAAAGATGTAAAAAAAAAAAAAAAGAAAGTGAGGTAGCAATGTCAGCTGTGAACTTTTAAAATCCCCCATATGCTGATGTATTACATGCGATATGAATAACACATTTACTTTGAGCTGACAAACTACACCTATCCATAATCGTTTCATACTTTAGTGATAGTTGTTAAAAAGATGAAGAGGGTTGTACTTTGTTGAGCATACTGTTGGAATTTCTAAGATGGTAAAACTTTGGATACCAGATCTTTCCATCTCAAAAATTAAACTTCTTATTTAAAACTGCTCACAGTAACTTGTGACCTCGCAAAGCAGAGCTATAAATTCCAGCTGAATCTAAAAGGGTGTGTAAATAGACTGATGGGGATATAAATACAGATTGGTAGCTATCTCTGGTAGTTCTGCCAAAATAAGTGTTTGTTTTTCTCTTGCACCTCAGCCAAACATTTTGCCTTTCATCTTTTAAAAGCGCGGCTTTGAATCACCTTTGCTTTTTAGCAATAAAGAGCCAAGATCTCAAGAACAAGAACCACAACCACTCTTGTATAGCATGCAATAAATTTTATGAAACATTACACAGCCCCTCTTAACTCAATATTAAAACACAAACTGGTGCAAATGGTCCACATTACAGTTATATAGGGAACTTATAGAAGTTTATGGTCTGTAAAACCTGTTTGCATTGTAAAAAAAGTGAGCACTGAAAAGCAGGATGAAATAAAATAACTTCAAACTGTTCAGCTTGAAAAAAGGTTGTGACTTTAAGCAACTTACAGGTAGGCAGGAGCAGATATAGCCATGGTTAGAGCTCATGTTCATTGAGCAGACTCCACTATTGTGACATGGTTTGGACAGACACAGATCCACCATAGACTCACAATGACGACCTGAAAGACATAAGAGGAAAAAAAATAAATGACTGATCCTGCATTATCTTGAATGGTATGATAGGATAAAAAACAGACGTTCTCTTAATCTTAGTTGTCTTTGTGTATTGTCTTGTTTGTGACCAAGGTTTAACTGACATGCTGGTTTCTGTCTTTTCGATAAACTAATATGACTGTACCAGTATATCCAAGGCGACAGCGACACTGGTAGTCATTGACCAGCTGCACACAGTCAAGGCTGCCAGCGGCATGGCAGGGCCCGGACCGGCACTCGTTGAGATCACCCTCACAGTGTTCTCCAACAAATCCTGGAGGACAGGAGCAGGTATAGCGACCCACACCGTCCACACACTGTCCACCATTTCTACAGCGAGGTTCTGAGGAGCCGGGCTGAGGGGCACAGTCGTCCACGTTGATCTCACACTGAATGCCTACAGAGAGCAGACAGATATCAAAGTGTGACACAAGCCAAGTCATATTATTGTCAATGAAACCTATCAAACTGAAAGTAGAATGACAAAAACATTTTCATTGAATGAAATAAAAGTAAGAATGAGGCTTTACAAAAACAAATAACTGAGATTATGGTATATTCAGAAAACAAAGTAAAATACAATAAAACTACAAAGAAAAAGACCTAAGCCTTCATCTTTCAGCAGGAGTCCAGACTCTGTCTTCCATATTCCTAAGAGTGCTTGAACTCTCTCTCTGACACTGAGACAGCTTTCAGCTTTTTCTTCACCCTCTAACATATAATATCCTCATTGATGTACCTGAGCATAGCATACTTCTTTTCAGAAATAATATCCCCGGGGCCTACAGGGGATGGTGCCACTTGCCCAAACCAAACCTATGTCCTTCTGCACAGCATAAAATGTTTATGGGAACATTTCTTTACACTCGTATTAAGGTTTACAGTTTTATTTATGTCTTCATGAGAGTTTAAAGTGGAATCCTCCTTTAAGAACTCATCTTCCATACAGACTCACCATGTGTTCCAGGTGGGCAGGAGCAGGCGAAGCGGTTGATGAGGTTGATACAGGTTCCTCCATGTAGGCAAGGCTTAGAGTGGCACTCATCAACATCATACTCACAGTTCACCCCCTGAAAGCCTGGCTTACACTGGAGCAGTGAAAGAAGAGACAGAAGTCAGTTCAGCAGAGCCTCTTGGTTATGCTGCTGCCAATAACATCACAGTGCTTACATCACCATCAAAAGGTAAAGATTTCACTCACGCTACACTCGTATGTGCCCTGGTAGTCCTTGCACGTGGCTCCATTACGACAAGGGTTTGACTTGCACTCATCAACCTTGTCTTGACAGTAGGTGCCTGTGTATCCTGGCTGGCACAGACACTTGTGAAAGTTGCCTTCATTCACGCATCGCCCGGCGTTTTCACACACGTTCTCCACCTCAATACCTACAGATGCACGATAAGGAATTAACATGAACAAATATCAGCCTTAAACTAGCAATATCAAAAGGGGTTTATTTCCTTTGGCTTCATTGCAACACTTTGTGTTTTTTTTAGTCTCAAAAAAATAAATAAATGACAGTTATCATTTAAACAGTTACACAAACAGAAAACAGCTTCTCACCTTTTGTGGCAGCAAAGTCCTGGCAGGACTGGCTCGGGACATCACAATTATAGCCCGTCCATCCCAACGAACAGTGGCAAGTCCAGGAGTTGGCTGTCTGTGAGCAGGAGCCGCCATTGAGACAGCGCACCTGACTGCACAGGTTCACATAGTTCTGCATAGGAAAAAGGAAATGAGAGTCTAAGGTGACTGGAAAATGTGGCTGAAATGATGTTTTTAAAATGAAACTGAACCAACTGAACCATTTGAACTGTCACGTGGACACAATATCTTCTATTTTGGTGGGAATTAAATCCAAATATGTAAATTTTGCATTGGGGCGGTTCACAGACCCACTGTGTACTGACACACTTTACCTGGCAGTTCCGTCCACTGTACCCAACAGGACAGGTGCAGCGATATGTGTCCAGGCCATCAGTGCAGGTGCCTCCATTCTTACAAGGCTGAGAATCACACTCGTTCTGCTCGTACTCACAGAAGGTCCCATAAAATCCAGGACGGCAACGGCAAGAGAAGGTGTTAATGTCATCAATACAAGTCCCATTATTTAGACAGGAGCTGTGGGGCAGAGATACAAAAAAAGGAGGTGAAGTACTTATTAACTAGACAATTTCCACGGAAATCGTGAGAGGGGCTCGGGACGCATGCCGGCTGGCATACATACTCTTCTTGATATACTTTCTAATGTGTCCTCTCCCTAACTGTTGTGGGAACATTAAAGCTACTCATGGGCTATAGGTGTGTTTGGTGAGATTGATGTGTGGTTACACATCCACACATGTGGTTTGTAGTTTAACTGAGGTCATATTTAACTCATTCACACAAATGCCCACTTTGTGCCCACTGTCACATATAATTTTTACACTCTGGAAACACAAACAGATATATGCATGCTTAGATGTGGTGGGGGTTTTGTCTGAACTGAGGTCCCTCAATCACGATCATAAATGCACACACCAAACACATAGGCGCGCTCCGCGCGCCATTTCAAAATGAAGAACCCCTCTGTGAGATGATTTGAATGGTGTAACATTGATTAACAAAAATACACACACAAACACAAAGAGTCATGCACGCTACACGTGCTTAAATGTGGTGGGTGTTTTGTGTAAACTGAGGTCCCTTAATCACAATCATAAACACAGACACGTACACATAGGCGCTCTTCGCTTTCCTTTTCAGAGACAAGAATCCCCCTGTGAATGGCCTTCAATGATAAAACTTTGTTCAAAGAAAAACAGACACACACCTACATACACACACACACACACACACACACACACACACACACACACACACACACACATGCTCAGCCAAACACGCACACACACACACACACACACACACACACACACACACACTCTAACACACACACAAAGACATGAGCATTACGCGCTAGAATGTGAGGGTGTTTTGTGTGAACTGAGGTACTTTAAACATCATCGATACAGTCACACACACATACACGTTTGCGTGCTTTACATGCCCCTTTCAGGGACAAGAAAACCTCTGTTTAAGCTTTCATTGATAATATATTGTTTGATTTGAGTTATTTCATTCAAAAGGAATCCTCACTCTCTCCGTGTGTGTGTGTGTACTTGTTTTGATAATATAGCCAGGATCTCCCAGAATGCCCCAGAATGTCCTTATGAGTCATCATTCATGAAGAGCTGCATGGTTTCCCTCTTCCGTCAGTCCTGCTGTGACTGACTGATGATGTCACGCACTCTGAGAGCTGAGTTTTAGTGAAAAAACTCAAAACTTTGTGTTGCTTTACCTTTGTTTTCTCAAAAACTGTTGAAGATAGCAGAATGCCCCTAGAAATTTAAGCTGTGGACAGATGTGTCAACATTTTGAAGCAAGAATGATGTCTCTAGCTGAAAGTATGGCGAGGCAGGAGCAGTGGGAAAAAGTGTGTTTTTTTGGTGTTCTCGGGAAGCGTCCCTATTCATTGTCTATAGGACTTTTTCGTCGGTTTTTCTGGGGTTTTTGTCGGCCAAAAAACACTGAAATTCTTAGAAAAGTCATAGCACGCCATTCTGGACCGAGCCGCACGTTTTGATATATAATTTGTTGGGGTTTTCTTAAAGCTCTGGGAGGAGAAGCGGTCCAAAGTTTTGTCCTTATGAGTCATCATTCATGAAGAGCTGCATGGTTTCCCTCTTCCGTCAGTCCTGCTGTGACTGACTGATGATGTCACGCACTCTGAGAGCTGAGTTTTAGTGAAAAAACTCAAAACTTTGTGTTGCTTTACCTTTGTTTTCTCAAAAACTGTTGAAGATAGCAGAATGCCCCTAGAAATTTAAGCTGTGGACAGATGTGTCAACATTTTGAAGCAAGAATGATGTCTCTAGCTGAAAGTATGGCGAGGCAGGAGCAGTGGGAAAAAGTGTGTTTTTTTGGTGTTCTCGGGAAGCGTCCCTATTCATTGTCTATAGGACTTTTTCGTCGTTTTTTCTGGGGTTTTTGTCGGCCAAAAAACACTGAAATTCTTAGAAAAGTCATAGCACGCCATTCTGGACCGAGCCGCACGTTTTGATATATAATTTGTTGGGGTTTTCTTAAAGCTCTGGGAGGAGAAGCGGTCCAAAGTTTTGTCCTTATGAGTCATCATTCATGAAGAGCTGCATGGTTTCCCTCTTCCGTCAGTCCTGCTGTGACTGACTGATGATGTCACGCACTCTGAGAGCTGAGTTTTAGTGAAAAAACTCAAAACTTTGTGTTGCTTTACCTTTGTTTTCTCAAAAACTGTTGAAGATAGCAGAATGCCCCTAGAAATTTAAGCTGTGGACAGATGTGTCAACATTTTGAAGCAAGAATGATGTCTCTAGCTGAAAGTATGGCGAGGCAGGAGCAGTGGGAAAAAGTGTGTTTTTTTGGTGTTCTCGGGAAGCGTCCCTATTCATTGTCTATAGGACTTTTTCGTCGGTTTTTCTGGGGTTTTTGTCGGCCAAAAAACACTGAAATTCTTAGAAAAGTCATAGCACGCCATTCTGGACCGAGCCGCACGTTTTGATGTATAATTTGTTGGGGTTTTCTTAAAGCTCTGGGAGGAGAAGCGGTCCAAAGTTTTGTCCTTATGAGTCATCATTCATGAAGAGCTGCATGGTTTCCCTCTTCCGTCAGTCCTGCTGTGACTGACTGATGATGTCACGCACTCTGAGAGCTGAGTTTTAGTGAAAAAACTCAAAACTTTGTGTTGCTTTACCTTTGTTTTCTCAAAAACTGTTGAAGATAGCAGAATGCCCCTAGAAATTTAAGCTGTGGACAGATGTGTCAACATTTTGAAGCAAGAATGATGTCTCTAGCTGAAAGTATGGCGAGGCAGGAGCAGTGGGAAAAAGTGTGTTTTTTTGGTGTTCTCGGGAAGCGTCCCTATTCATTGTCTATAGGACTTTTTCGTCGGTTTTTCTGGGGTTTTTGTCGGCCAAAAAACACTGAAATTCTTAGAAAAGTCATAGCACGCCATTCTGGACCGAGCCGCACGTTTTGATATATAATTTGTTGGGGTTTTCTTAAAGCTCTGGGAGGAGAAGCGGTCCAAAGTTTTGTCCTTATGAGTCATCTTTCATGTAGAGCTGCGTGGTTTCCATGACGATTTAACTGAGAGCAGCTGTGGAGATCAAGGGACACCTCTTTGTGACAGCTGTTCTCTGCTGTTTTTTGGGATGAGGCATGTGTCCGAACAAATGCTCGCTGTGGCCAAACCGTTATAGCTATCAGAAAAACGAGCGCACCGTGAAAATCCAGACGGGCAGAGGAATCCGTCAATGTGCAGTTTATATTTGTAGGGTCAAGAATTTGCCCTCACGGCCGAGTTGAAAATGAGTGACCCTTTTCTGAAAAAACCGAGAGATTCATAATGAAAGTAAATACAGAGAGGTGGTCAGGTTTGGCTGACAGTTGGCCCTTTCCTGACTAAGAGCTCCATCCTTTGACTTCAAAGGCTGCTTTGACAGAAGCGCAACGGAAATACCTACGTTTTGATGTAATTTTTATGACCGTGGAGTGAAATTTGTGGTCTCACGAGACATTTGTTTGGGAAATTCCTTGTGTGTCATGAGCTGCAGCTCCCACTCTAACTGATGATGTCACGCACTGTGAGAGCTGAGTTTTAGTGAAAAAACTCAAAACTTTGTGTTGCTTTACCTTTGTTTTCTCAAAAACTATTAAAGACAGCAGAATGCCCCTTGAAACTTAAGCCGTGGAAAGATGTGTCAACATTTTGAAGCAAGAATGACGTCTCTAGCTGAAAGTATGGCGAGGCAGGAGCCGTGTGAAAAAGTGTGTTTTTTTGGTGTTCTCGGGGAGCCTTCCCATTCATTCTTAATGGGACTGTTTCGTCGGTTTTTCGGGGTTTTTTCGGCCAAAAATTGCCGAAATTCTTAGAAAAGTCATGGCACACCATTCTGGACCGAGCCGCACGTTTTGATATATAATTTGTTGGGGTTTTCTCAAAGCTCTGGGAGGAGAAGCGGTCCAAAATTTTGTCCGGAAGATGAAAAAGAAAAAGAAAAAAGATGCGAACGGAAGAACAATAGTGGCTCGTGGCTTCGCCACGAGCCACTCTCCCCCATAGCTTTGCTATGGAGGAGAGTGGCTCATGCGAAGCCCGAGCCCCTAATAAAAAAAAACATCTCTTCTTAGGGTAAGAGAGCAATAAAACAAATTACAATTAACAAGAAAAAAAAAACTCATAAAAAAGTCATCCATCTTGTTGGAGTACTGTGAAAAGTGGTGAAATCAGGTATCTTAGTATGCGTGTGTTTTTCTGTAGCTAGCCATCAAGTTCACTAAAACCAAGGCACTTGTTTTTCAACCAAACTATCAGTCGTTCTCTGTGGTTACTGCTGGCAAAACGTTAATCCAGGCAGAATTTATAACAAGAGCAAAGAGCAATCACGTCTGGCAGTAAAAGACAAGTTTTATGGCTTACCTCTCAGTACATTCAAGGATGTTGCGTTCACACAAGATTCCATCAAAGCCTGGTCGGCACTCGCACACAAAGCTGTTGACGTAGTCCTTGCAGATGGCACCGTTCCTGCAGGGCTGGCTGGCGCACTCGTCCACCTCAGTCTCACAGCGCTCCCCTTCAAAACCCTGGCGACAGTCACAGGAGAAGCTCCCAATGCTGTCCACACAGGAGCCTCCATTCAGGCAGGGGTCTGTGGAGGAGGGGGTTAAGCAGTAGACATTGAATATACAGTTGATCTTCATCATGCAGCGCAGCAGCAGCTTGGCTTAAATTACAAAGGTACAAAACACTTTCTCCTGTTATTTGTTTTAAGTTTCCTTGTGTTTGTTTTGAAATCAGTCTCAGATGATCAGTCACAGAACATCACAGAGGTCTTGCTGTAAATTGCATAGATTTGGTAAATGTAGGTGTTTGAATAAGTCTGAGTGAAACTCACTGGGCGAGCAGTCATCAATGTCAGTCTGACAGTTGTGTCCACTGTACCCAGGCTGACATTTACACGTGTAGCTGCCATAGCTGTTGACGCAGCGACCGCCATTTTTGCAGGGGTTCTTTTTGCATTCATTAACATCCTCAGTGCAGCGTGGTCCTACACAACAGCGAATACGCAAAGTTAATCAAATGACAGCTTTCAGGTTAAATGTACAAAAGTGGCAGTTAAGATCCATACCTTGCCAGCCGGTGGGACACTGACAGATATAAGAGGTGTAGTCTGAGGACGGACGACACACTCCCCCCTTCTCACAAGGATGAGAGGCGCAGGGAACCTGCTCCTCCTCACAGTGTTTTCCTGTTTGACACATTAAAACAGAAAGAAATACAGACAGAGACTGTTACTTTCAGCTTTTGAGTGTAAGCTGATATGCTGATAGGTTTATGATATGACGACACAAACCTGTGAATGGTGGACTACATTGGCAGGTGTAACTGTTCACTCCATCTATACAAATGCCTTGATTCAGACAGGGCCCAGACAAACATTCATCTACGTTCTTCTCACAGCTCAAACCTTCACAGGAGAGGAAGGGTTAATCAGATATTTTCTTCTTTATCTTTGGTGAAAACGCACAATATTTAATCTTAGGATTGTTACCTCTGAATCCAGGTTGGCACTGACAGGTGTAGCCGTTATGTCGGTCTAAGCAGATGCCGTTGTTTTGACACGGATTGGGCTGACACTCGTCCTTTTCCTCGTCACAGTGATGTCCCACCCAGCCAGCTTCACACTCACAGTGGTACCTTTATACAAAATAAGGGAGATTAAAATTGGAAAGTGAGCCATATTAACATCATGAAAGGCTCATCAAAGGTTTTCTCCACTGAAGCAATAACTCAAAGATAAAATACCCGTGTTGCTGTTCAACACATTCTCCATGCACACAAGGCTTTAGAGCACAGTGGTCAGTTCCAGACAGGCACAGCGGGCCGTGGGTGCTGGGTGGGCACAGGCATTGGAACCCGTTGATCTTGTCCATGCAGGTTCCCCCACTCAAACATGGGTTTGAGTGACATTCGTTGATCTCCACCTCACATTTAACACCTATGAGAGAGAGTGAGTCAGAGTGAGTTTGACAAATCAAGACATTTTGCTTGATTTCTGTTTATTTTAAGCAATTTTTAATCTTCCACCTTTTCCAAAATGGATTTTTACAACTACTGCACTGTACCTGTGTATCCTGGGGCGCACACACACTTGTACTCGTTGATGCCATCATGGCACTCTCCGTATTCACACGGGTTGCTTGCACAGTCGTCTTCATTGATCTCGCAGTTTACTCCTGAGCAGAATGAGGAACAACATAAACTCATGGAGTAAAAATCATCTGGTGTCAGTAAGAAAGTTAAGGGTGACAGATAAGGCAACTCCAACAAAATGTGATTATTATCTCATTCACCACCAGGGGGAGCAAGACTCCATGGAATTCAACAAGAACTGTGGAAGGCTACTAAATGTGCTGACGGGCTTTAAATACAGCAGGGGCCTGCTTCGACTTGAGTGTGACATACAGATAGAAACTTTTCAGAATAACGTGACAGGCACAGCTGTTTGTCTAAGAGAGAGAGAGAGAATAGAGAGGAAATGGATGAGAAACAGAAACAGAAAGAGAGACACAGAGAGGGAACGGGGACATTACAGGAGGGGAAGTGTGGGCATGAAACCAGAAACGAGAGCTGACAGGGTGACCTGACGCCAGTTAAAGTAAAGTGAGGACAGTACAGACTTTAGTACCAGGCCTTGAGATGGTACAGTGTACTCAAGTGAGTCTACTAATCCACAAAGAAACGTAGCTTAACACTGTTCAACCAAGACTTGTGACTTGCGCGCACACACACACACACACACACACACACATAAGAGTGCTCTACATTTAATGAGACACTCAGTACATTGAATCAGTACAGGAAGCTCTACATGTGGGGGATGGAGGTCTTTACATTCAACTGTAGCTGTGAACCAAAGCTTTATAAAATTTAAAGGTCAAAGGACTAAAACTCAAGAAAAAAAAAAACCAGGAGTACATTTAATGTGACTCATGTTAAGATCCCCTGAAATCTAACTGCAACTGTACACCTGCTTTGTTTATTAACATCCAATAATAAAGTTTTTAGATATTAGGAATTCACCAGACTTCACTCTTTCATCAGCAGGCAATGCTTTATTGATTTGTTTTTACACAAAGACTTCATACCTGTGGTTCCTGGTGGGCAGTTGCATTGATAAGCATTAACCAGGTCAATGCAGCGTCCTCGGTTCTGACAAGGATTGCTGTGGCACTCTTGGACCTGGATGTTACAGATGGAGCCCGTGTATCCAAGATCACATTCGCAGGAGAAGGTGGCAATACCGTCTTTACACACACCATGGTGGCACGGTTCTGGTACACAGTCGTTGATGTTTTCCTCACAGAGAAGACCGGTGAAGCCTAAAGGAAGACACATACAACCTTAGAAAATGACAAGAGCTTTGACTGCATAGATCGAGTGACTATTTCCTGGGTCAAACTGGCATGGGGGTTATTTTCATAATGGCACAGCTGTGTTGGCAAAATAATAATAATAAAAAAAGAAATATCTAGCTTTTTTGAGCTGAAGGTGAGATTATTTTCTTTTACCTTCGGCACATTCACAATCATATCCGTTGGGTCTGTCAATACACTTGGCGCCATTGAAACAGGGCGTGCTGGAACATTCATCAATGTCTATTTGGCACATTTCACCACTGAAACCTGCAAACAAAACAGGAAAAAAAAAGATAAAAGGGTATTAAAAAATATAATTAGATAAAATTTTGATAAAAATAATTCTCTTTACTCCAAATGTGTAGGAATCAAAGAAAGCAGCCAAAGCACCAACCTGCTGGGCACTCGCAGACAAAGCGGCTGACCTTGTCCAAACATTTCCCCTGGTTAAGGCAGGGTGAGCTGAGACACTCATTCACTTCTATCTCACAGTGAGTTCCCTCAAAACCTGCATGAGTGGAGAGAAACAAGTTTTAATAGTTTCCTCTTTTTTCCAAAAAGGACCGGTTCTTTTGTGCTTTTAATCCCATTCCTTTGCCAAGTAGTTTTATTTTGATCTCTAAGATTAGCTGCCTGTGTATTCTAGGTAGCTGTTGTGTCCTCCAACAAACACTTTGAGTCATTTTTCACTGTTTCTAAGAATTGTATAAATAACACTAATTAATTGTAACAACATTTTAAAGATAGGTGCTTGTCACGTGTGTGTGGATCTGAAAACAGGTACTAACAAAAAACATTTTAGTCTTGGAAGTTAAAATATTTTTATATAATACAGAAAATGTGAAATAAACGTGTTTTCAAATGACAGTATAATTTAATAATAAACAAAAAATGGCACTAGTGGTTTCTTTGCAGTCACGCACAAATGTTATGTAAAATGTGACTTTGTCATTTTGCAATTTTCTTGGATTTATGCTCATTTTTAGTGTTTGGTTAATGATTTCAACTAATTTTCCAATTCATCTTCTCCTGACAGCAAAGGGCACATGCTTAAAAAGAGACACATTTTCATATCTTGCACTTCATTCATGATGATCTGAATGAGAATGTCTGATAAGAGTGTTAAATGTAAGGTACGGTGCTGTTTAAGTACTAAATTATGTACCGGCCATGCAGATGCAGGTGTAGTCCCCAATGCGGTCCAGACAGGTGCCATCATTCTGGCAGGGGCTTGAAGCACATTCATTGACATCTTGCTCACAGCGCGGTCCAGCATATCCCCGAACACAGTTACAGGTGAAGGAGCCATCGGTGTTCACACACTGACCACCATGCTCACAGGGGTTGGTACCTAGTAGTAAAAGAGGAAACAGCAATGCTTAAAAGTAGAACACATCAAAATCTAAATGTGTTTTGTGTCTGTGTCTGACTTTGATTAGCTCACCAATGCTGCACTCGTCTCTGTCTGTCTGGCAGGTGCTGCCTATGTATCCAGGCGGACAGTTACAGTTGTACATGCCACTGATGGGGTTGGTGTCACACTGGGAGCCCTCTCTGCAGGGGTTACTGATGCAGGCATCATCTCTGTGGCAGAGCAAACCTGCAAAAAAAGTCACGATGAAAAGAGATGTGAGAAACCTTTTATAAAGACCTGAAATGCATTGCTATAAAGTTGTCATGTGTGGCACAGATCACATTCAGTCAAAGAAAACATTTAAAGGATAAAGTAAGTTATCTGATTAAAAACTCAGTTCAAGTCCATACATCCTACAATTTAAAACTTCTACAAATGCAACTTTTCAAAAGCGTTTGAATGTGAGAGCAATAAGGACTCATTTATAAATGAGTCAAAACTTGTTTTGTTTCTCGTTCTTTAGTTGTAAACTATCACTAAATCCACAGAGAAGTAAGAAACTTTACTATAACTATAAAACTAAGATAACCTTGCCGAGTACCTGACTCAGCAAGGTTATCTTAGTTTTATATTTTTCTTGTCTATTTTTTTAAATTTTTATTTTATGTAAATTTGACTTTCTATTTTTGATTTTAGTTTAGTTACATTTTTTTTTTGAAGTAGATTTTCTACCTTAAGTTTAGTTATTAGTTTCAGTATTAGTTTTAGTCTTTTTTGTTAATTGGGGAAGTTGTCGGGGGCAAGACTCAAAAATGTCAGACAAGCATTGTGTAATAAAAACAAAAAAATCATACCATTTTCAAAAACAAGGACAGATGAACAACCATCCTCATAAAACAATAGGAAACCAAAATTTTTTTTCACCTCTCGCTGACAACCTTGCTACTCAGAGCATCCCAGTTTTCTCTGTGTGGTTTTACTTCTTATTTGTAATTATTAGCCTTACGTGGAGCAGGGTTTGGTGTAAACCATGAGTTCAGTTTCATACTGACAGCTTACCTGTCTTTCCATGAGGGCAGACACAGACAAAAGATGCGACTCTATCTATGCAGGTGGAGCCGGGGCTGCATGCTGCTGTCGCGCAGTCATCAATGTTTTCAGAGCAGTCGGGTCCGCTCCATCCGTTAACGCACACACAGACGTAACTACCAATCAGGTTGCTGCAGGTGCCTCCATTCTGACAAGTGTTTGGCTGCAGGCGGCACTCATTCACGTCTTCTGTGCAGTGCTGGCCTGTGGATAGTACAAGGACAAAATAATACCAATAAATCAATTTTGTAGGATGTTGCAAATGCATCATCAATTTTTTTGTACACATTCAAAATGAGCAGTAAAAAAATGTCATTTAGATATATTATTTAATACCTTGGCCCACTTTGTTGAATTAGAACTAGGGTCCAACCGACATTGGCTGGCCAATTTAATCAGACAATTATAGCCCTTTTTAGAATAATCATTTTCGGCAGGAGTTCTGCCGATAATCGGACGATTTAATCGGCTGATTATAGCCCTTTTTAATGCTTTTCTGCGTGCTTTTATACTTCAAAATTTCTCTCTGTGGTAAAGTTAAACAAATACTAAAAGAAAGTATTGAAAACAGTAAAACATCTCATATCTTTGTTTTTGTCAGAATTAAGGGACAGAAAAAATTAGTTATTTTATTCATTATATATTTTTAAAATAATTCCACCGATTAATCGGTTATCTGTTTTTTTTTCTCCTGCTGAATATCGGAATTGGCATCGGCCTCAAAATTTTCCATATCGGTTGGACCCGAATTAGCTCTACATGAACTCACACAGGCCTGAGGAAGCTTAAGTACGCATGTTTGCTCTGTACACGTAAAGCTTACATATACAACACAATGGGCTGATAGAGACACGCCTGGTGTGAAGTGAGAGTCTCCAGAGGATAGAGAGCACAAGAAGACTGACAGAGAACTCAATATGATAAAAGCCAACATGCAGGAGGAGAGCAGAGTGAGCACAACTGGGCTCAAAGAACACCGTTTAACACACAAACCCCGTACCTGTCCACTCTGGAGGACACTGGCAGTTGTATGTGTTGACACCATCCATACAGGTTCCTCCATTTGCACACTGATGACCAGGGCAGTCGTCAATGTTATTCTCACAGTTTGTTCCATTGAAACCTGCAACAAATAGAAGAACCATTAGTTCATAATTGCTTTGCTGATGTGTCCTTGCACATGTTGTAAAACACACCAGCTTTAGTATGATAGTGTTCATAAAGTGTACATAAGTCTTATGACACATCCTGCTGATGTATAAACACAACCTGTGTGTTTGTGTTCACTAGTTAAGTGTAGCCGAATGACTGTAGAGTGTGTCTAACACAACACAGCAAACAGGATCAGACTATTTAGACCTCAAACAACATATTGTTACAAGGTCTCAAACATATGTGTAGCTATTCATGCATTAACACCAGAGTCAGTGTTGCTCTTTTCATTATTTTCATTTTCAGTTTCTACATTTCTTCTTTTTTTTCTCTTACAGTCTCTCTGCTCTCATCTCTGTTGGCCTGCTTTTTTAATAATTAATTCAGATTAAGTCAAAGTTGTTCAAATCCGTCTACCTGGGAGGCAGTGGCAGTAGTAGCTGATTTCAGAGCTCTGGTGGCAGGTGCCTCCATTCAGGCAGGGTGAAGGTGAGCAAGGAATGTACGAGCTTTCACAGTTTCTGCCTGTAAACCCCAGGGCACAGTTACACCTGCAGCAAGAGAAAAGATCCGTTAATGTAGTATATTCAGTTGCCATAAGTACATGGGAAAACTTTTCACCCTTCAAACTTATTCATGGAAATATTCCATGTGATTCTCACTTGTAGGAGCCCGGGGTGTTAAGGCATACTCCTTCATTCTGGCATATGGAAGGTGTAATAGCACATTCATTGGTGTCATTGAGGCAGCGGGGACCAAAGTAGCCATTTGGACAAGAACACGTGTATTTTCCATCAGACAGAGGGACGCATATTCCACCATTTGCACAGGGACTGGACAGGCAGCTGTCCTCCTGCTCACACTGAGGACCTGGAGTAGAAAGGAGTGAGAGAGAAGCTGGGGATTAGGTCCTCCAATATTCCAGTAACAGAGTGTCTATCTATCAGCGTAAAACCTTACGACAGATGTGTGTTTGTAGTTTTTAAAATGTCACATTTTATTTGTCAGTTATCAGGTAAATAAAGTTGCTTTATTGTAAAATCAAAAAGGAAAAGTTTATGGCCCATCATGTGAAAAGAAAAATCAGAATCCAGGTACTTAACGAAAAAATGTTTTGTAATTAACTGAGTTACATTCCACTGCTTTTGTTTTTAAACACCTTACCTGTCCATCCTCTGGCACATTCACACTTGAACTTGTCCAGCGACAGCAGGGTGCAGACGCCTTTGTTGGCACAGGGGTTGTGGGGGTAACATGTTGAGTTCTGAGGAGTCTGGCAGTGCTGACCAGTGAAGCCAAGAGGACAGGTACAGATGGCGCTGCCAGGGACAGGAACCCCAGCTGACATGGACACCGAACAGTTCCCTCCATTTAGGCAGTAGCCAGGTTGACATGGGTCCTTATGTTGGCAGTACTCACCCAGAAAGCCTGTGGCACACCTGAACACACATACACAAACAGAATTTAATGATGGATCATACACACACACACACAAAGAGTTGAGACAATAAAGATAAAAGATATGTGAAACAAAAGGTCAGGTTGACGTGTGTTTGTGGGCTTTATGGAGAGGCAAACAAACAAAACAAAGGAGTGAGTTTCAGCCAGGAGCACATAATGAACCACATCAGACAACAGCATTGATAGTGAGGAGTAACACTGAACAACAGGCTTAAAATACACACACACATCAAAAGAACAAATGAACCAATGAGCTCTGAAGCATTGAGACGGTTCTATCTGTGCTCTTCAGTGATTCAAACAAGAGCATGTAGGGAGCCACATCCTTCAGTACGAGTACTAGTGAAATGTGTGGTTGTGCTTTCAGGGAGAGTACTCATTCTATTACTTCAACCATTCAACTAAACAGTTAGTAGGTTATTTAAATAGAGTTTATGTCCTGAGAGAGACAGAACAAGGTCTAATGCTTAACAGAAAAGAAACACAGGTGTGTTTGTTGTTAAGCTTTTTGACCAAAGTATCAAGTTTTGTTTTTTTTTTCAAGGAACTGTTGAAACACTGTTAGGATGTGAAGAACGACAGACAAAAAACTCAACAACAACAAACATCAGCTACTTCAACCCCGCTGTTAACCCTTAAACCCTAAAAGGACAGAAAAAGGGGAAGTGGAGTTGGTCGAGAGGTTGAAGAAAGGGTCAGAGATGGCAAAAGAGAAGTAAAAATGTAGAAGGATGTGAGGTGGAGTCATCTGGAAGTTGTTGACTGAAGCTGGCAGAAACTAAAAAACAATGCGTGGAAAGCACCAAAATTATTTGGCAAATGTTAAAAAAAAAAAAAGTTTTGCCAACAGATAAATGATGTCACATGCTGTGTAGAAAAGTCCAGAATAAAGGTAGAAACTGTTAATCGTCCTTTCCGGTGGATTTCTCTTTTTCTGTAAAGTGATTCAGCAACATGCCCAGCAGGGGAGAGGAAATTACAATATTACGCAACGTGTCCACAAGGGATGTCAACAGAGGCAATGATCCCCTCCTCACTTTCTATTCCTCTGTTTTCTCAGCCTCTCCCTCATTCCCTCACCACTTCTCTGTCTGACAGAGTTTGATCTGGTGGGTTGTTCCTGAGAGTGAAAAACGTCATTAGTCAGGTAATTTCCTGTGTTTGCTATTTCAATCAACCGCCTGTTGCACTCTGTCTTGCTTATGTGTGTGTGTGTGTGTGTGTGTGTATGGCACATGGCAGACACCCTGTCTAGGGATCCTGGGCGACACAGCAACCCGCTGCCTCTTACAAAGCTCTCTCAAACTGGCTCCCTAGAGTAGTTCAGGTAACACAATAGGAGAGAGCAGAGATACAAAGTACACACGTGCACGTGCACACACACAACATCCACACGCACAGCTAAACTTATATCCTCTTTCATAACCATTTCTAACGAAGGCGCTGTGCTTATTTCCTAAACAAGCAGCCCTGAAGCATGTGAAAATACAGCAATGAAAAAGCGAGAGCAGAGATCAGCGTCATGCGCCGTCTGTAACGCTGAAAATGAGAGTTATCTGAAATTCAGTCTCACGCTTGCTGACTTGTATTTATTATCGGCCACCCCACCCCAAAGCAGCTTGAAGATATTAGGTTGTGAGCGCATGGGAACAAAGGAGAGCTGTGAATCATGTCAGGCAGAAGTTTCTGAGATCAATCACATCTGTGATATGTCTGCCTGCATGACGTGTGACTCACTCAGTGACTCTTCGAGTAGCACAAACATCTTCAAATAAACTCACTCAGACTCTCATATACTGACAATACAAGGCAGGACAGCCTCTGTCAGCCCCGTCTGCAATGTTTGACGCATTGTAGGGCTGAATGATTTTGGAAAATAATCTAATTGCGATTATTTTGGACCAGTATTGCGAAAGCGATTTAGCATGACATTTTTTGAGGGGGATGTTTATCCTCCGCATTATTCACTAAACACAAGCAATAAATCATTCTATAGTTTGACCAACACGACAGAGGATCCTGTTGACATATAAACAGTTCTTTCCCTGGTGGTCGAGGTTTTAGCCATACAGTTGTCATACATGGCCTTGTGCTGCTTTCTTAAATGCTGGAACAGGTTTGTAGGGTCGCTCCTTATGCTGTGCTGCATCTTCTTTCCCAAATCCAAAATGTGTGTGTTGTGATGCAGGAACACAGTGGGAGTGCTTCAATTATATACACACACACAATGTGACGTGAAATGACTCACAGTGACAGTTTGAAACGGATAAGACAGAACTCTCATGACTACAGTCAAACTTTAATCTAGAAGTTCTCTAAACTTTAGTTCGGCCTATCTGTGTTGCAAAAGCCTTAAAAATCTTCTTTTGAGAGCATGAATTTGTTCAGGAAATTAATCACATTACCTCATTCTGTATTCCTTCATTAAATGTTCAACCAAGCAAGAAAACCACTGATGATAACTTGCAAATGTTGTGTGACAAACATGCTGCTGATTATAAGAATAGATTATTAGATTATCATTTAGGAGGGGGGAAAAAACAGGCTTTATTTTTTTCTTTTTAAAGTTGTGCAGTTTTTTACCATTTAGCTTAGAAGGAGTTATCACGTAAATTTTAGTTTTCTCCCTGTTAAACACATCATCTGCCACTCACTGTATTTACTTCCCTGCATTATTTTCTCAAACACAGTCCTGTGCTCGTACTCGATGTGTGGGTGGCAAACAGATAAAGCAGATGGCAGATTAGGGATGTATGATCTTCAAAGAAAACACAGACTCGGTGCCTCCTGACCTCAACTTTCTCTGATTAGACATGGCCACCCTCCCTCTTCCCTGTCTCTGTCCCTGTATCAGCACGTCTGCAGTGCAACCCCCTCCACACCCCTGAACACATGCCTATACACAAACACACACACATAAATACACAAACACAAAGACGGCCCTCCTCACTTCAAACACAAACACAGCTTGGTCATAATATCACAACAAGACGGCTGTCCTGGGAATTAGGACTGCTCTTTTTCTCCGCTGGGCGACCTCTCCACCCCTCTCATGGAGCAATGACACGGCTCTCTGCCCTGTGACATACATCACATTAGCAAGCTGTCACACAAAGAACAGCGTGTCCAGGTTAATGCCAGGTTTACGTTGCACTGGGAACATTTCACACATTCTCACTGTTAAAACTCTGGGAAATACGAGACACATTCTCAAAGTCAAGTAAAACCACTTCAGTGAGAGGGCCGTAACTCGAAACCGATGCTTTGATATAATCTTTAGCCTGATCACAAATCTTTTGAGCCTGGAATAAGCCTCTTAGTTAGCCTCGTTAATAACTCAATATATGAGATGTTAAAAGAAAAAAACAACACCTCCGCAGTCGTCTTGGACTCTACAACACCCTTTAATATTCATTTGTTATTCTGAGATTTTTGAGAAAATTTCAAAGTGCTGACAGGAAGGACAGACAGTAGCCTCACGTAAATTCGACTGCTGCTATTCAACCCGTGTTGACAGCACCACATGCCACGGCGTCAGGAAATGATACCACCCTGTCCTTCAGGTTTCCCTGCCTGATAGAGGGATCATTATTAGCCTCTGGCTGTATTACTACAGCCCGAAGCAAACACACAAAGCTGTGCACGATTCGCATTATAGTCAGGGAGTGGTGCTCTAGTGAGGAAGAGACAACCCAGAGCTCAGGGGATGATCCGTTCCTGAATGCAACACAGGGAGCGGATCGATTCACAAACAGTGAAAATCAAAGTTACCTTTAATACACATTTGGTTCGACTTTCAACTGCAAAGTTTCTGCAGCCAGACTCATCTATGGGATCCTTTGTTTTGTTCCATGAGGAACTTTTTTTCCTCATCTCTCTCTCCATCCTTCTCTTACGCCATGCTATTTCCTGAAGCCCTTCTTTCCCTCCCTTTCTCACTCCTGCACCTCTCATTTCTAACCCACTCTTGAGGTGTCAGGTTTCTACAGCTGGTTCACATTAGCGCCCCCATCTCAAACACCCCCCCCCCTCCTCCTCCTCCTCCTCCTCTCCGTCTCTCCCTCTGCTCCCCTTCTCTTTGTCTTGCTCTCTCTCTCTCCCTCCTCCTCCACCTCATGCTGACCTCAGCCTGTCCTGGCTGGCCGTGGGGGCTTAATAAGCAGCAATAAGCAGAGACAGTTGATTCTAACTCACTCGTGAAATGTCTCTTTTCACTTTTCTTCCTCACTAGCGCCTGAACCACCTCATACGAATTTATTTCCTCCTCATTCCCAATCCCACATTCCTTTTTTGCTAATTCTTCCCGACCTCTTCCAAACTACAACCACCATTATCGCCTCTATTCTAGACACTTAATAACTCCATGATGCTCTCCCCCTGCGGCCATCGGAGAAAAAAACACAGAGAGAGAAAGAAGGGGAGCACAGGCTGGCTCACATTTCAATACCTGGATCATTCTCTGGCTTGGCTGGAGCAAAAAATGGTCTATTCAATGCTCTGTGGTGCTCTGTGTGCATGCAAGGACGTCAGCCTTCAAGTTCTGAGCATGTTACCGGTTTTTGATACGATTTTGTTTCAATGCATGGCAGAGCATGAACGATGGTGCTGTGTTTCAGGAGCAAAGGACTCTTTGGCAAAACCTGTAAGTTGTCAGGTAATGTACTATAAGAGACACTTGTTGGGGTCAGATAGTGTCGTCCACTTTAAATAATTAGGAATCAGAATAGTTTTTATAGGGATGGAGTGGGTTAAATCATAGCCACACACACCACTGTTAATCAATGCTTGTCTCCTAAAAACAGGTATTCACTCAAATTTACAACTAAAAGCTCCCCAAAGAAGGAGTTGACAAACACAGAAGAGTGAGCGCCACTTTGAGGCATGACTAAATGATAAAAAGTTCCCTTCCACCCGTTACACTGAGGGTTAAAAAACTTTTGAACGCTTTGAAATTTTATCACAAAAGAAGATGTTTAAGGTTGTGCTTCCCTAAGAATCATAAACAAACATTTGTGTTGTGGACTGACAGAGAGCAGAGTTACAAAGCACTACCAAATCCAAATCTATAAAGTGGGCATACAGGTAACTGCAAATGGCTTTCAGCAGACAGACAGGCAAAAGGATGAAGGCCTTAAAGGGCCAACTGTCAGGCAAACTCAACCAACTCCCCCCATTGACTCCCATGTGAAGTCTTCTTTTTTATCTTGCTGTTTTGGCCACATTTCAGGCTCTACAGACATGAAATTGGCATTACAGCTTTTCCAGAGTTTTGAGGTTCTCATGGTCCAGTCCCTTTTCTGATAGCACTTATAGCTTTGACACAGTGACAGGAAATTCAGACCCTTGTTTTCACCTTAAATCGAATAGTTCATCAGCTGTCTGAAGCCTGGTTTATGCTTGACGCGTCCAAGAGCCCCTCATGTCCGAAGTAAAAAAATGTTGGCATTGATATGATTCAACACACAGAGATCAGCGTGTTAACAGAGTCATGAACAATAACTGGCGTGAAATTGCAGCCAAACTTGGCAGAGAAGAAAGACAAATATGTGAAAAAAATGTTGTAAACAGTGTGAACAACTTCTTCCCCTCTAGTTTAGTACTGTGGTAGACATGAGTTTGTGATGCACCGCCCCCTGCAGTTTGGGAACAGATGCCAACAGACGCCGCGCAGAGCGTTAAAAAGCACAAGAGTCGTCTCAGTTTCACGCGTCATGTTCGTGCAGACAGTATAATCAGCCTTTCACACAGAAATTAAACAGCTGCAGCCATCAAGCAGTCTTACAAACCGGTTACCATGGAAACCTTTCATCTCACCCAGCTGTTTATACTAACCAATCAAAACATTCAGGAATAAAGACACACTAGTGTTTGTTTACCTGCCTCATCTACCAACAAACAAACACACACACTCACACACCTACGCAGGGAGAGTCTGGCTGTACTGTCTCACCTAAAAACACAAGCACACACTCTCTCTCTCTCTCTTTTTTGCACACACACACACCAGTTTCAGACCATGACAGCAATATAAAGGTCAGACTCCCATTTTCATTTATTCAATTTATTATTTTAATACATTTTACTTTTCAACTATTTATTCATTCACTCAGCCGGAGAATCACTCAGCAGGTAAACACATAACCACACGTCTGCTCTGGAGTAGATTATGAATGATAATTCAGAGGAACTACTGTTACTTGATGCCTTTCATTATTTGACGGTGTGTCAGGTGCTTTGCTTGTTGTCTTATCGATACCGATACCGATTATTAGCCGCGAAGGAGGCCGATAACCAATATTTGCAGCCAATATTCATTTGCAGTAAAAGTGAATATAGTGACATCAAAATTTTGAATAATACAAACTCTGATCCTTAACTTTGTTTAAATGCCTTTCAGCACATGTTTATTTAACATTTTCCAGGCTCAGCAGCATGTCTTCTAAAGGTAAATAAAAATGTAAACAAATAAACAGCTCCCTTAAGTTTTCTACAGTATATAAACTGTTTCAAAATTTCAATACAACTAAAATGTTTATCTCTTTTTTTAACTTCAAACAATAACAAAAACAATATCATATTCAAGAGCCAAGCAAGCTGTGAAAGTTATAATAAGTTCATAGGCAGTAAGATAGTCACAATGCTTATTGCGTTAGCCGGTCAATGGGATTTTCCATTCATGTTAGCATTAAGCTAGCAGACTTTCGCTAACCGAAGCAAAGTAGTTAAAATAGCTTTCCTTTGCCAAGTTTTGAAGTGACCTATTATCGGCCGTCGTATTAAAAAAAAAGGCCGATGCCAATATGGGTCAAAATGACAAATATATGGGCCGATAATCGGCCCGGCTGATAATCGGTCTATCCCTATTGTCTTCAGTGTCTTTTTTGGTACTTGCACGGTGTGAAAGTTGAAAATCAAAAATACCAGAGTTAACCAGTGTGTCTGACCAGGAGTTCAGCCTTTGATGTAGTGCTAACCAAACAGGTACCAATATTGTTAAATATTAGCATCATGACAAATCTGCATGATAAAACTCTTCTTAGTAGTAATTCAAAAACTTCATACTTCAAAGGTGAACTGTGGAGGCTAATCTGGGAACCCCTAAGACACTTTAACTGTGCTCATCTGCATGTGGAGGTGCACCACAGCGTGAGCTTATCTCTTCTGCTTTGACACATTTTGATCAAAGGTTGGCTAATACTAGCTAATCAGACAACCTCTGAGTTCAATGAATGTCAACAATTGAGTAACTACTGCTCAGGATTACAGAGGTGCTTTAAAACTTACAGAGAATCAGAAAGATTGGTTGATGTAACTAAAAACAGTCAACAGTGGTTAGACAGAGGCAAAAACCTGTTTAAACCCAAGAACTAGAACATATTTAAAGAAAATAAGGAGTGTAGAGATTTCTTTAGTGTTTCTCCAGGTCTATCTCTCATACGGCTACAGTATAATGAAGTGTGGGCATTGGGCATTAGCTGTCAAAGCCCATACATCAGTGGGGGGTGCCACAGAGGGGAGGACCCCAGCTCTACTTAGGGAAATAAAATGCACATAAACTTGGAAGTAAAGGTTAATTCATGGGTGATTTTTAGGGGGCGGGGAGGTAGTGGAAAACATGAATCTTGTACTTAAAAAATCATTAGTAGCAGCACAGACTTAGTAGGTGGATGTTTCTTCCCACACACACTCCCTTGCTTCTCAGAATACTTCTTTTTTCTTATTTTTGATGACAAGAGCAGAGGCTACAAAAATAAGGTTGGCGAGGAGGCGGGTTAAAGGAGGTGAAAGAGTGATGCCAGCAAAAAAAAAAAGTGAGGGAGAACAATGAGAGAGTGAAAAGAGCAATGAGGTGTGAGTAAAAGTAAGAAATATAATGAGAGAGACAGACGGAGGATAGAGGAAGCCAGACAGTCTGACTGAAAAGCATCCGTGTTGACTGAGTGAAGGAGTGCTGAGCAGGGTGGAGTACAAACTCGGCACATGTGGTAAAATCTGAGACTGTGTTTAGAAAGTTGTTCAAAAAGACTCATCAGCATGACTGTGGTATGCAGCACAGGACCCATTTTCTCTCCGAACACTCCATCTGCATGTCTCTCTCTCTATGCTGTTCTTTCATTATCCTGCCTCTGTGGTTCTTCTAAGTGTAGTCTCCTACAATAGTCCTGTTGGCCCATTAAAGTTCTATGTAGAGGTCTGCACTGTGGAGAGTTCACCGCTGACTGATTAGAAACTCTGAAAAAAGACACAGCGGGCAACCTGAATTCTACTGTTTACCCAGTTATTAAATGCTACTCATCAGCTGTACATGGAGTTTTCTCCTCTGTCTGACCATTCAGTGTACTTTTCACTGAGTCATCCATTCACCCATTTACACATCACACACACATCGATGTCAGAGACAGCGACAACAAAAGACCACCACTATCAGCTAATATCATTCATAGTTCACAGTCCTTCAGTGTTTCCGTATACACGCAGATTTTTTTTCCGCCTTTTTTTGTGTTTCCGAGTGAAACGCTGTGAAGTGTTGTCGCATAAATGGGGCCTTGGAGTTCAGTGTCTTGCTTCAGCGTGCAACTGCAGGAGCTGGAATTGAACCTCAAACCTTCAAATTGACAAATAGACAACCAACAATACCACTGATCCACAGGCGCCACATAGAGAAGCTCTCACCTTATTTTTCTTTCTTTTAAGTTTTCTGCCTCAAACTTTATTTTTTTTATTCCTGTTATGATTTCATTATTTTTGAAGAGTTTAAAAATGATTAATACGAGAACTGTAACCAAGGTTTTATTTCTTCCTTTCTTCAACATAACTCTTTTCTTTATGAGCATAGCTCGAGGAAATTCAACAACCAAAATCATTTCCCTAAATGCAGGATAACTTTGACAAAAACTCATCAGAATATAAAACGATGCATTCATTCCTGTTATGAGCTTCAGTCCTGGTCATAGACTGTATAGAAAATGGACAGTGTGTCTCCGCCCTTCACCACTGTACGTTTTGGAGCCAAAAAACCTCTGTCACGGGAGCCGCCATTGGTCGCCATTGTGCAGCCAGAGTCTACGCAGCAGAGACTTACAAGGAACTCTGGGAAAATCTGAGTGGAAGCGGGTGACAAAAATATATATATATTTTTTTTCTTTCGACAGTCTAATCTCTTCTTAACTCTCCTTCCTGATGTATTTTATTATTCACGAAAAAACTACAGAAGAGCGGCAGGTGTCAATCATCACTAAATGAGACGTAGAACCCTGTTTTTAACGTCTAATAACTAATGAAAAAGGAACATTTCAGAAAAAAGAGGACTTGAACAGAATGCAGCCCAATAATATCTAAATATCACCACACCATACGGACCACATCCCATCTGGAATGAACAGAGAGGCAGAGTTTTTGACTTGTACTGCAGCCAACCACTAGGGGGGGGGCAGTTTTTGTGGTGACCTCAGTTTGAGCAGAGCAAGATGACGTCCATTTTTTTTTTTTTTACAGTTTATGGTCCTGGTGCCCAAGCCTCGTCTTCACCATCTCTTCCTGTTCCCCAGTCCTGCTCCATCCACTAACCAAAACACACATTTTATAAAAACAATAAAACCGACAAGATCCCTCAGGTCAACACAGTCTACACACCAAAACAGCATCTTTTGGTGGTTTGAAGCTGACAGGGCCACTTCCTGAGCTGTACTGAGGCTTACACGTCTATAAAAAACACATTTCCAGCTGATCAGTCCAGCTTTTGGGTGCATGTGCAAAGAAACTGTGGAATCGTGACCAAGTGGAGATACTTTTGCCCCCATGGTGTCATTGACAATGTGTGATACGGAGCCACTTGTCACCTCACTGTGTGTGGGTTTATGGTCTGGTTGCTACATTCCCCACTGTTTTGTAAGGCTTCCTCTGTCTGAAGGAGGCTTAAAGTCCGTGTGCCCAGGCAGTCTGGTGTGCATCTGGGTGTTTTATTCTTAGTTTGTTCAATTTTATTTGATTTTTAAGACAGACGGTCATTCCTCCATTTAACACAAACAATAAATCACAGACACCAGCTCAAGCTCTTGGAAATTGTTGTCATTTTCCAAATAAAGTTATAATAAAATGATGAGCAGCTGATAAAGATAAATAGCTATTAAAAAAAAGAAAAAACACCGATAAATCTACTCGTCTTGTTGCCCAGGGCCACTACACACACTTAAAAGACACACTGAGCTCTGTCTCCCAAATACAAAACCCTACGTGAAAACTGAACTTCAGACCTCTCTGTGCCAGCATGTGAACATGCCCTAGGCTCAAGGTGCCCCTGACTCCTGAAGAGACACACAAACCGAGCACACACTCCAAATCATACACAAAGAAACCCTTATCATTGTGGTTCTAGTCTCGACCACATGTACAGCGCTGGTAGCTGAGCTGTGGGAAGGAGATAAGTCTTTGGAGAGTAAGGGCGGGAAATCACTGCTGTGGGTGCCTATCTGTTCCTCTGGTGTTTGTTGACTTTAGCATGGATCATGTGCCTAACCCAGTTAAAGTCTGCTTCATTACTCTGCTCATCAACCAAACAACACAAGACGAGAAAAGAATCAGACAAACTGATAGATTTAAACAGCCAGAGCAAAATAATATCAACAATTTTCCTTCAGCATGATGATATGAATGGCATGAAAAAGAATAAAAGGTAAAAAGAAAAAGATCTTCAGAAGAAAAGCTTTTGGGGTGAGGATTAAGAGGCCTGGTGAGCTGTGTCCAGGGGCATCCAAATCCCTGCAGGGGAGAGGGGACCGCAGCATACATGGATGAGTGACAGTTTGATGAAGGAGGCGTAGAAGAGGGAAATTACACTCCTCTCTCTGCTCTGTTCCTCTCAGCTCTCTCATCATTAGTAAGGAGTTTTGCTCCGAGGGATTCCTCCTCAAATTACCTGGAAGAAGACATCCTCTTTTCTTTTGGCTCTTTCTCTTCCTCTGTCTGCCCTGCAGGCAAATTCTACCTGTCAGATCAAACAGGCAGCAGGTCCACACAGCGCAGTAACTCTCCACCTTCACTCTTAAATAATAAAAAAAGAAGAAGCTCTTTTTCATGAATAAACACAAAGACCTGACAGTGACTTTGAGAGAAAAAAAGGAGGTGTGAGGAACAAGTAATGAAGAAGAGGTCATCAAACAAAGACACTTTGTCCTCTAGAAACTGGTGACACACTAACAACACTATGTGTGTAGCCTCACTCTTGTTTCAACTAATCAGGTATTAACTCCGAGTCAGGCTCCAAATCAATGGCAGCAACTCTGCTGTGGCTCACAAACTGGACCACTGTTCATCTCAGCCAATACCTCATCACAAAGTGATTATGTCTCTTTCCAGCGGTGATGTCATCGACAAACCCCAACGCACAAATGCACAGAGACTCACTCTAAAAACACACCTCGGTCTCACACCCAGGGCTGATGGCTTGCAGTGTCACCGGTTGGACGGCTTCTCTGCAGCCTGATCTGCAAGTAAGCTAGTCGACCTCTCCCATGCACTCTCTCTCTCTCTCTCTCTCTTACAGCATTGCTGTGTTCAAAATGACACACCTAAAGGTCCTAAGCATGCTAGTTTCCACATTTTTTTCAATGTGGTTTTCTGCCATGGCTCTGGTTTATGCCTTAAAACACCTGCACAAAGACTTGTTAAAAGTTCCTCAACATGTATCCTTGTCTTAAATATCGAGGAAGAGAAATGAAAAATGAAATAAAAGGTGTTAAAAAGGGTGGGGGGAAAAAAAAGATGTATACTGTATAAATAACTGTGGAACAAAAGTTTTCTTGAGTTCAGGAATGTATGGGAACTTTGCAGCAGAAGCACTTGAGGCAAGTTGAAGAATGACAACATGCACAGGAGCAGGTCTGGTTGCCAATCAAAACAGAGCTCCTTCTCCACTGTGGAGCTGTTTCATGAAGGATACCAGAAAATAATAGCCTCCACATTTCAAATGATGCACATTGCTCTCCTGGAAAGAGTTGATCACACACTGACACTTTGTTTTACATCCTGTTTTTAGCACTACTGAACAGGCACGGTTATTCTAAAGAAGAGATCCCTCCAAATGTCTCCTACTGCCTCTAACAGAAGTCACGTTAATCTGTCTTTTTTGATCATAACTGTCTCTCATTGAGGTGTGAAACCATGTGACTGAATTAGGCAGGTCCAAGCCAAAAGGCCAAAGTGACTGTTTACTTATAACCGGCAGCCTCTAATACACTGAGCAGACTAATGAACACATAATTCGATTTTAAACAATGAGTCCTTTCACCAGTCTCACAGTGCAGACAGGGCCAGACAGGCCAGACTGGGGCAAGTGTGTCTTTTGTGTGCACATATGTGTGCATGAGTGTGGGCATGTGCAGTTGTTTATGTTTGCTTGTTGAAGGCAGAAAGAATTGACTGATGAGTTAATGAGTCTAACAGTGGGCCTGCGCTCTGTCAGCTGACTTCTTCTAAACCGAGAGGCTCCTCTCTGTGTGTCTTCAGGGCAAGAAGCCTCTTTTCTCTCTCTCTCTCTTTTTCTTCTATCGCCAATTTCATCTTTGAACACAATGGAAAAATATTTACTGCTTAGTGAGGAACGGAGACAGCTTGGCGGAAAAAGGGTGAGAATGAATGCACGATAGTAAATGTTCCCACCATTCATAAAATAAAACTAGAAGGAGGTTCACAAAATGAACCAACTTAGCTAATAAAAGAAAGCATAAAAACAAAACCAAAGAGGATGTATTCAAGAGTTTACGGTAGACTTACTGAGGCTAAAAATGGTCATCTTGACATATTCTGAAATCGCCCCGTGTCTGAGTGCTTTTTTCAGTAAAAAACATAAACTTTAATTTTTGACATCCGGAAAACGATTATTGCATAAAAGAAGAAAAATAATATGATAGCAATGATATAATAAGTGGAATTTTTTAGATTGGGGGCAAAAACTCGAGGAGTTACGGTATTCAGAAGCTGTTTTACACTTTCACAATTTTTCTGGTGTTTTGCTTTGCAGCCCTGCGTCACATGCTTGTGATCGTCCCTGGAAAGCACAAATTCTTAGGTTTCCAAAGCCATTTGAATTTTTCTGATCGAACAAACAGTGACAGAGTTTCAGTAATAACACTCCAACCAAGGTAAAGCTTGTGCTGGTGCTAACACAGAAGTAAAGAGTTAAATAAACTCCCTGAAAGATTTTAAGAAAAGAGGAGGGAAAAATGGCAGTGAATGCATATAATGACATCTTGATCTTTATGAAACTTTTAACATCACTTTTTGCCCGCCTGGTCACAGTAAGTATGTGATTTCTGCCTCTTTAAACGTTGGCTCTTCAAACTGTCGAGTTCTGTCACCACTTTCTACGAAACAGTTCTAAAAAGAAAAGCTGCCAACCGTCAGCTGTCACTAAAAAGGCCATTAATCCAGTGTTTCATCACATCTTTATAACTGACTTGACTCATACAGCCATCACCCACAACACCGTACTCTGTCAAAAAGCGGCTGCAGCTCCACCAGCTTCACGCAGGGAGGTCACAAAATATCACGCCCATCTTTGTGTCGTGTCACCGCTTGTTTTCATTGGTCACACTTTCTGTCTCCAGTCAAAAACGGTAGATTCACATCCCAATTCCTGCTTTTTATCATTTGCACTCACACGCACTAACAATGAGTCCCTCTGCACCTGCAGCACTAAGTCAAACAGTGATTTTGGAATGCAGCTTACCCCATTTTTACACAAGTAGCAGAGTGTTGAAATTCCTAAAGCTCTGGGAACAGACATGCAGTGTGATTCACATCACATTTGATGAAATATGATCAGGTTCATGAACCAGCTATGGTGTGTTTTCTTTGGGAATTTGGCTCGGGAGTGGCTGAGCAATTACAAAGATAGCTCAGTGTTAATTACAAACTAGACTAAGCTGTCAGAGAGTGGAAGGCATACATCAAACACTGCTCTCCTCTGCGCTGCAGCACTTTTCTTTTTCTTCTTTTATTTTTTTATTTTGACAGAGTGATTTCACCACTGGTTACAGAAGAGACTGACAGATTATTTTATGTTTCAACAACAACACTGCATACGGCAGTATCTCCAAGGCTGCAATAACAAATGTGGTAAAAATGATTAGCCTACCTGTCACTTTGATTAAATCTACCAAGTTTCAGTGTTTGTTTTTCATTAATCTCACTGAATACTTTCTCATGTACACAAAATATAAGTCATCTTAACATTTAGCAGAAACAGTAAAGTACGTTGGCAGTACTGAAGTTATCAATTCTATAGCAAGAGGATGTAAAGAAACCCAAAATGTCCTGAATAAGATCTTGGAGGTGGAAGTGTGTGTATTGGTTTTGTTCCCAGTATCCCTGCACTTTGTCAGACAGAGGAGGCTTTCATTCCCTCTTCTGTGTCTGAGTTAAAGCTCATGCTCCTGTGGACAGGCAAGGGTTGATGTAAGAAAAAAAAATGCTGTGCTAGATTTCACAACCAATAATCCCCTTATGAGGTGTTTGTGCTGCTGCTGTGTTCACTGTGCTGATGCAGTGTCGTCGTTCTGCTGACAAGTGTGTGTGTGAGGGCCGATCAGTCTTACCTGCAGTACTCCGTGCCATTGCTCAAGGTCAGACATGTAGCATTGTTCACGCAGGGAGCCTTATCATCCATGCACTGCAGAGCTGCAAGACAGAAGACGAGTCAGACAGGGAACAGTCACAAGTTAAGAATCAACATATTAGACATCTTCCAAAAAGCTGCTTTTCATGAAGTGTACCATGTGAGGTCATGTTGAGATAACCTTTACACTGAAAGTCCCTCTTTCAGATTCAAGATCTTTTTAATTCTAGCTGTCATGTTAACTTTTTTTTGGTGTTCTGCACTAGAAGCAACGTTTGGAGTAAAATGACACAAGTGCTGCTGTGAAGAAATGTGCTGAAAAAACAGAAAATGAAAAAATGCAGAGGGCACGCCAGCGGTCAAACCAAATGTAAAAGAAATCCTCCACTGGTTACAGAGCCACCGGATGGGACATCAGACAGAAATGAGCCTTGAAATAGACAACAAAGCCCAACTATCTCCCCACAAACTGCAACACTCCAAGCAAACACTCCGGCTATTGTGCTGCAGTCAAGCCGCCAGAGACACATCCCTCGAGTGGTCTTCACACACACCATGCAGACCCAACAGGCGGCTCAAAGTGTGGTACTCTTTGAGTCTCTATTTACCAACCTTCACAATATAGTCAAATAAAGACCACAGTGTTAAGTGTGTGACTGTGTATCTGTATGTGTGTAATTTAATAAGAAAAAAGCAATAAATCAAACCGACTGTAAAACCATGACTTTTAACATGACTGTTCATTCATAATCCTGAATGTTTAGGTGGTTATGTGTTAAATCCCCGCTCTGACGAACAAAGCTCTTATACAAAACTGGGGTCAGCTGATTTCAAAGAAGTGGCAACAATGTCTCCACAAAACAGTCATTGCATTAGGAGGAAGTGCGCTCAGCTGTCGTGTCACTTCCTGCCTCGACATTAATCACATTTTCACTGAAGCTGAGGAGTCGTGAGGACTCAGTGACGATCAACGATCCTCGTTCAGTTTGGTTGGTTTAGTTTCTGAGCTGGTCTGGTCAGAGAGTGAGGGCAGGCTGGTGTCTAAGGGCCCGGCTGACAGACATAGTCCATTAGATATGGGGATACCAAACATAAACTACTGTGAAATTCATAATCCCGACAAGCACGCACACACACTCACACTCACATGCCTTGGTTTGCTCAAGTGCACAGTGTAAAAACTCAGCTGATGTCAGACTTGTGCTGCAGAACAACCACAAAAAACTATCAGATTATTCTGGAAGTAGGTATGTGCCGAGCGGACACACACCATCCTGCACACATGATAACATAACAAGAACAGAAGAAAATCAACACACATGGTTAAAGTGACAGTAGATCTTTCACTTTCAGTTTTAAAGTCTAAAAAGTCTTAAAATAATTCAAATTGGTGTTTGACCTGCTTTGCATAAATCATCAAAGTGAATCAAGTCTGATAGCAGTCCATTAAATCAGAGCAGCACACATGGTGGTGGAGAAAATAACAGATCCAGCAAACAAGACTAAAGCTGCATGAAAACTGGAGAAGGTAGAAGACCAGTGAATTAGAGCGAGGGAGGAAAGCTAGAGCCAAGAGAGAAAAAAAAATCTGCACTCCACAGTTTGATGAGCTTCCCATGCATGCTGTCGTAACGCCAGACGATGATTTTAACAGATTTTTGAACAGTTTGCCTTCCGTTGCACCGCCTCAAGACACACACCAACAAACAAATAACCTCATGATTAATAAGTCACCAAAACCCCAACTTAGAGTTCGGAAATGGTTTCAGCAGTCTGTTTCCAAAGCAAAACAAACACAAATGTTCACACACATTCTTTTGACTGTCCTGTGTTGAGCTGTTCAGATTCCCATCACCAATACTGGATCCTTTTTTTACCTGGCAGTTCTCACACTTCATTATCAACCAGCCATAGACAACCACATTTCCCAGGAACGAGGGCCCTGATAAGACTCGATCGACAGAGTCAACAGTGAAACTACACACAGATACTGTGAGCCAAATAAAACACACAGCTGACTGCCTGAACAATTACTGATATTCGGACCCTTTGGGTCTAAATTCCACCTTCTTTTTCTATGCAATCCTCATTCGTCTTCCAGATTTGTGTGGGCGTTGTGTTTTTTGTGTGTGTGCATGTAGTTTATGGGGCAGAGGAGAGGCATAGCAGGGCAAAAATGTGTGTGAGGGAGCTTTATCTGCAAAGATGCTATTGTGCAGCTTGTGTAAAAACATTTTAACTTAATAATCAAACACACATCGTCAAGACTTTCTTTAATGACCGTAACATGATCTTGAATTGTGAGTGCTTTCTAGAGATGGTTACAAAATGCTTCCAAGACAAAGGGTCAATGATCCATGAAACATTAATACTAAAAAAATCAGAGAAAGGGGACCAGTCTTTAGATATCCAGAGGGACATGAATGTGGTAGGAAACACGTTGGGAATAAAAGAAGTCATTCCATCAGCATTTTTAAATGAACCGTCATTTTTTGCAGAGTTGAGAAAAGCATCATTGGGAAAGAAATCAAAAGTTCCAGATCTTTGGGTGCAAAACAACAAACAATCTGCAAAGAATCTTTAAGAAGCGTGCCTGCTCCACTGAAAACACATCTGCAGTACCATCACTCGGTGTCTTCTCTCTCCCTGTGTGTGTGGACTCAGTCACTTTATATAATGCATGGACATATAAAAAAATGTGTAATCCAAAGATGCCTCACAGAATGTTTCAATATTATATTGAGAACTGTTTGAGCTCTACCACCTCTGGGTTAAAAAAAACTCAACATTTCCCTCTGAAGTCTATGATTTATCCTGCCTGTGAGTTTCTTATTCTTTTTGAAAAAAGAATAGAAAACCAGGGTGTGTAGTCCCAGGCTGAGAGTAGTCATTTTTCATACAAGCCTTGACAAAAGGAAAATTCTGGTTTGGTTCTGTCAATTAAGCAACAAAATTTACCAGCAGAGTCCTCTTGTTTTCAACATCTGGCTGTTTTTTTGTTTGTTTGTTTTTGTTTTTTCATCTGTCTGTTGCAACACTCAGCAGCAAAAACATGCTCCTTGTCTCTGTGATGGTCACCTGGAAAGCATCTATTTTCATGGTAACCCAGGTTACCAGTTCCACCCTTTCTGGTAACATGATTGGTTGGCTGCAGCAGCGAAACAGAACAGACTGAGAGCGAGGTCACAGCATGCTTCAACCCATAAGTCCGGTTCGTTTGGCTAGTGTGAGCGCAAGTGTGCCGTGCTTCAGCGCGGTTCACTTCTCTTTGGCACGCTTCAGAGAAGTGTGCTTCAGCACGGTACACTTCATGTATGAGCAGGAGCAGGAGCACGAGCACGCGGACTTGATCACAGCGACTTCTCCTCCAAAAGTTATTTTGAGCAATAACGCGAGTGTTAGAGGGCTGTTTCAGACCAAAACAACTTAACATGAACCAAAAAGTCACTCAAGTTGTAATCCTGTTCTCTCTCTCTCTCATTGTGCTGACTGATGAGACCATTCTCCATGCATACAGACACCTCATGGTGACGTAGGCGGGCCATTGAATGCTTGAGTTTGGACGGCCAGTGTGACAGGGCCCTTAGAGGTCACAGTCACCTATGCTGTGGAGTTTTGATCAATAAGTATCAGGTGCTTCACAGAGCAGGGGGATTAGTTAGACAGCCAGCGGATAAATGTACCAACTATCATTGCTAATCTGTTAGCGTGCTATCTTTGGCATCTGAAACTAAGCAGTTCTGTTTCCAAGCAAAGGCGAAAAAGGGCGACTGGCATGGCTTAGAGTCCAAGTTGGGTTTTCTTTATTCTCAAAACAGCTCTTGCATACAGCCGGCAGCTCTTTTTCCTCCTCTTTATTTAACTTGTCACTTTCTATTAGCATCAATATTTACTAAGCTGTTCCCAGATCGCAAGGACCAGTTTCTCTTTGCAAACCGTTTCTGATGGCAGAAATTTATTTATCTCTGGAAAAGTTTAAATTCAACACGTTTTATTTCACATTTTTACCAGAAAAGTTGTTGAGAATAACTGTTAAGAGTTATTAAAACCAGAGCATGCGAGCGTCCAGACATAAACCCCTTTAGGATCAAAGTAGATGAAAAATTCTGATGTGTGTTTTTAGGGGAGGTACAGGTTGTTGTGCTCAGCTGGCATCATGCTGCTTCCTCTCATAATAGTCATGCTATGTCACAGATACCACAGAGGGTCCCCTTGAGATCCAGCCATGTCATGAGAAGAAAAAGAGACAGTGAAAGAGGGAGGGGTGGATGGGCTTTGAGCTAATAGCTGAGGATTGAGACGAGGAAGTAATTATGAAACTGCAGACAAAGACTGCACACGAACGGGTGTCCCCGAGCCCTGGCACACATCCACACAGAGGAGGGCAGGAAGTTGTTCGCACTGAGTGAGGAAGCAACCCCATTTCCTGGAATTGCTGTACAAGCCTCTATATCCAGCAGGCTGCACAGTCGTCATAGTAACTTGCAATAAAATACCCTTAGCTCAGCATGGGAGGAGGGAGACGAGGCTCAAACTAAACACTCGTACCCTGAGGGAAGCTTTACTGGCCCACACAAACAGCAGACGAACCGAGCAGGGGCTTTAAAGCTTCAGTCTCTCAGGTCAGTTTCAGTGTAGAAGGTGGGGACGCATCGCAAGACTCCGAACAGGCCAACAGAAACCACAAACCTGAGCAACTTCTAAAGATATCTCAAGCCTGCATCTTTGATTTTACTGAAGTGCAACAGTATCAGCTTTACTAATCCATCCCTGATTCTCTGCAAGAGCCATAACCCTCTGCACCTTATGTGACCACCATGAAACATTAAGACACAAGCTCATGACAAGACAAGCAGAAAAGATAGAAGTACAGGAAACACAATTAATTATTTGCTGGTTTAATAAATTAAAAGATTGTAGTCCAAACTGAGAGCTGACCTGGTGGCTTAGTGTGTGTGTGTGTGTGTGTGTGTTTTGGAGAGAGAAGGAGACATGCAGACAGGAACAGAGAGAGCAGACCAGGCGGAGCTAATATCAGGACTTTCCCTTGCTCACGTTCTACATTTTTCTTCACTGATGTTGACTTAAACTGACTTTTTAATGTTCATCAGGCAACTAAATGGCTAAATGTGTGCTGTGGTAACTGTTCGCAGCAGATCCTTCATGGACTGGGCTTATTCCTCCAGCACATCATGGTGATTCTGGAGCGAGGTGAGCTTGAACTTGGAGTTTCAGGATGATGTCAACGCTGTCAGCACTCTGAACAGTGTGCACTGTGTCCTGTGTCCTTACAGCTTTCTATCAATACAGCACAATACAATACAATGTCTTTCTGAGCTCCAGTAGCCAAAGCATTCAATGTACTTCCAAAGTGCCTTAACGAGGCCTATAAGCTCATTTCTCAGTTCTCTATCACTGGAGAACCAAGACTGGAGTATATTTAAGTCCCACCTCATCCCCTCATCCCCTCATGCTTAACCACAGGTTGATATCCAACTTCATCTTAGTTGACTAAATAAGTGTATTACCTCTTTATTTTGACATACAGTTCAACATCATCAGTCAATTTTGATTTGTTAAGATGTGAATTAGTTTGACAGGTAAGCAGCCCTCGTATCTGGAAAACAATTAACAACAACATGGACTTGATAAAATGATGCAGCCTAACAGTGATTCTTGGTATCTGATGTTTCCACACAGCCAGCTTCACTTGCTGCTCTGCTCTGCCACAGCTATGCTAACGTAGCAAAGCCTCCATACATTTTGATAAACACATTAAAAAAGGAACCACTGTAGTTTTCATACTGTGCCGAACAACAGAGCGTGTAATAAATGGACGTAGTCTAACCTGTCCGTTTCTGAAACAGAGCTCTGAAGCAAATTGGCTGGCGCAGCCATATTGGAAATTGAGCAAGTGTGCAATGTGTAAGTGGCCCTGTCATGTTTCTTCCTATAGGCCTCGCAGTATTCTGATTCTACATTTTTTATAAGGTATTATTAATTGTTGAACTCTTATTTTGACTATTTTTTTCTCTAATTTGATATTCTTGTGTGCCACCTTAGTTAATTCAGCACATCAGGTAGATTTTCTTGACTTCTTTCTCCAGTGCCAAAAGTTTTAAACAAATTTCCGTATTTTAGAAAATTTTAAAACAAAGTTTGACAACAGTTTATTAAACTCATATTCAAACTTGAACACTGAAATTAGGCTGACTGAAAGCATGGAAGTACGACAGGTTATTAAACCAGACTTAATTAATACTGCAAGTCCCATGAGTACTTTCCTCCCCTCTTCAGCTGAATGTGTCTTGCTTGCTTCATTACTCCATGCGCCCTGCCTGAGTGTCTCCAGGATTACGGATCTGCGTTGGCCGAGGAATGCAGGCCGCAGTAATTCCCTGTTAATTTGCTAACCTGTTCAACAGTGCATACACAACGCTCTGTAATCCCCTCGACCTTCACAGCCGCAAACACCACCTCCTATAGTAACAGTGTGTGTAGTTCATGCGGGGCATCCACCTAGCTTCATTCAGATTTGACTGATATTTATTTAGCTTGAGGATCACAGTCAGTAGAGCAAACTGGTCAAGCAGGCGCTGATGTTGCATTTGCTCTGTGAGGTCTAGGGGTAGAAGGCCATAAGTGTACCTGTGACATTAACCTGATCTTCAATGCACTTCACCTTCAAGAGTCTAATCACGTGTAGTTATAAAAGGTTACATCAACCCTTAACTAATACACCTGCAGTGACACACACACTTAGTGCATCCAAATCCAGCCCTGTTTCCACCAAGCGGTTCAGTTCAGTTCGTCTCGGTACGGATCGGTACGCATTTCGTTTGACTAAAACCAAGACAGGTCCCCAAACTCTGTTTCTGAAACTGACTTTTGAAGCAAAACGGCCGGCGCAGCCATATTGGAAATGAGGCAGGCTGTGAGTCTCCAACAACTAACAACCATAGGACGCTCCACAGTCATGTGGACTGAGCTGTGCCTCTGATTGGACGAACTGGCGAGCTTAATATTGAGGAAACTGCAGAGTTAGAAAAAAATTCACCCCCCATACAGTGCGTGCTGTTAGTGAAATCAGCGATTCAGGTGGGAGACATTCTTTGTACCAGGCTGTAAATAGGCTTATTTTGGCCGTGAAAACGGCTTTTTTTGGCTCGGTGTGTTTGTGACTTCCGGTACTTCCGGAGCCAGCCTCAAGTGGACCTTCGAGGAACAGCAGACTTTAGCACTTCCGCATTGCCTCATATTTTCAGACTGGAGGTTGCCGCTTGGTCACGCTATTATGTAGCTGATACGGCTTTTGGCATCAAGGTTACACGCCACCGACCAGGAAGGGCACTATTGGCTGTGGAAACACAAATAGGGTCAGACGTGACCAATCTGATCAGTACCAAACTGTACTGATCCATACCGGACCGCTTGGTAGAAACGGGGCTTTACATCTAGAGAGCAGCCCACGGAGCTTCAACTCTGACTCAAGCCATTCCTCACATTATTTACAACTCTCTCTGACTGCAACCAACAAGTACAGGAGGGGAACATCTGGAAGGCTTAGGCCTTTAACTACACAGCTAATCAGAAGGCTGAACTGCATGTAACCTGAAATATGAACACACTGAAGCAATGGAAAGTTTGGATAGCAGCAACTGCAGGGAGCAGATGAGAAGAAAGAGAGACACACAAGGGAAAACTCGAAGGATGTCACAGGGAAGATATCTAAAGCCACATTAATAACTCAGCCACAGCAGTGGGCAGTGCTGGTGGTCAGTAAATAACAGAGTGTTGTGGGCAGCTCAATAAATATCTTTGTCTTCAGAGCACTGGGCGAAGCATGTCGCAGATAAATCACATTTCACACCAGGCTCCGGCTCGGGTCAGATGCAAGTAAGCCGCGGCCTGCACAATCGCTGGCCTTTGTCAGTTTGTATCCACACCGCAATAAATACACACACGCAAATACATCCACACACGCATGTCATCTGTCTGCTGTTTGCACTGGGTAAATATATGCAACCATCCACATGCCCACACCATGGGGGTAACACTCAGTTGTCGTGTGCCACCAAGATGACACCTACGCTTCCTGAAGAATCAGATTAACAATCAGCTGGACTTCAACAAGCAGAGAGGAGTCATTGTCTTCCACTGCCTTAAAGTGACTGAACAATGTGCAAGACCTTTATTATTTCCAGTGGTTAAGAAATGTTTTCAGCTCAATCAAAAAAGTAAATTGCTGGCACTTGTTGAAAAATGCCAGTGTTACCTCCAGAATACTGTTTCAGGAGGTGTAGCATACTGCCTTTTGTTTTTGTTTTTTTACGCTGACAGTGCCCACAACCTCAGTTTCTTAGCGCTTCTCTCTGGCGCTTACTGTTGCTAGGTTAAGAGAGTTTTCAAGAGAACTCCTGCTTTCCACTAATCAGCTGATGCTGAGGGCGTTTTTACATGTAGGGTGCTGAAAGCTAAAATCTCTGAACTGCATTTGGTTTGGATGGAAAAAAAAAAGTGTGATGCCCACAAAAAAATAGTGTTAGCATCACTTACTCTACACGGTATAATGTCAATGAGAATTCTCATTAGTGACCTACAATATTATGGCCCTGCTTGTAAATAAGGTGAGACTTTTCCTCCCACCTGCAGCATTGCTTTAGTGCTGATGGTGCAGTTCCACCTGGATGGATTCAGTATGGCTCGGTTCAGTTTGATACAGCTTGGTATGGTCAGCCCAGCATTGTTTGCATTTTTACAGCAAATTCTGGTTGCACTCTGGTAACTACCATCAAATCCTGCAGCAAATAATTTATAAGTACCTAAGTCTCATAGAGAAGGGGGGGGGGGAATCTGTGGGCTAATGAAACTCAATACAGCTACAGTCAACCTCAAAAATCTGCCATGTCAACAAGGTAAGCAACAAAGCAACACCTTCTATTGTGCCATCCTGTCCAGTGTAAACCACTCAGGCCTTGCACACAACAAACAAACTGCTTGGTAGGTCTGAACTAACATGGAAAGTATAGTCGAGGATAGAGCAAGGAAAAGAGAGTCATAGTGCACAAAGCAAGTGTGTGTGTGTGTGTGTGTATGTGTGTGTGTGAGTGATAGAGGCTGAACAGAGAGGGGGGAGGAATGTCAAACACCAACAACATTCCACTGCCTCTCCTTGCACAGCCTGCAGCACTTTACATTGTCTTTTCTTCTTTTGTGTAACTTCTCTGTTTACAAGTCACCTATCGTCCATGAAAAAGCAGAAGAAAAAAAAAAAAAAAACGTGAGGAAGAAAAGCAGAGCTGCATGTATCGACTGAGCTAAAAGGCTAAAAAAACATGTGAGAGTAATTCAACTTTACTGCCTTGTCAACTTTACGTAAAGGCCTGAAAAAAAAAAAAGCTACGGGCTACGTCTCCTTTCTGAGAGCAGGTGAGGAAAGAATGGGGGCTTGATACTGAAAAAGACACTCAACATTACATGTGAAGTGAACAAAAGGTTCCTCCCTTGGGGTAAAACACAGATGCACAGACTCAGCATAAAACACCAAACTCAGATGTTGTGAAATTGAAACTTCATCAAGTTTTAACAGCAGTATTTGGCATGTTTACCAGCTCTTGAATACTGCTTTGATTTATCACAATATCAGACCAAAGTGCATTTATCAATATATTTATAATAATAGAGGAATATACACTCTCTGCACCTGCATGGTCCTTTTCTCTTCTAGTGCTCTGAACTGAGTGAGAAACCATGTTTTACTACTTCAGTTCTTGAGTACTTCCTAATCTTCTCTGAGCTGACCCAAAACCTAACCTGCCATGTAAGGAGCTGCTAACTGCCTGTGCATAGTGGAAAAAAAGCTTAATTGAAAACAGGTGCAAACCAGTTTTTTAAAGATGTCCTTTTTATAATCTATTTTTATATAATGTCTGCATTTCTATGGCATATCCAAAATGCCCTGTTTGATACCTGATTAACAGAGGAATCACATCTGGGTCACTCTACAGCTACCTGTCTTAATACCTCCTCATTTCCAGCTCTTGTTGGACAGTGGGGCCCGGATTTTGAAATGGAAAAATGCTGGGTGGGAGTTTCAAAGTATGATGAAGGGTATTAAACCAAATATGCACACTCCATCACAGACAGAGCAGCCTTGACATTGTAGGTGTCCATTTTGAATTCTCTCTCTTGCTCTCGCTGTTCCAACATCTGGCCAGCGGTGCCACAGTGAGTAAGGTCTGTAGTTAACAAACTCACCAGGCCAGAGCTCTCTGATTTAGACGTATGACTAAGTCTGATTCAGGTTTAGTGGCGTTAAATGTCATTTACAATCCAACAAGATGGCACAGGAGTGTGTAGGTATGGCAATATAATGGCACTGAGAGCAAGAAAAGAAAATACTGCTGAATAGGTCAGTAAATATGAGACACACTAAAGTAAGCTCGTGAAGATTTTTTCCGATGTTGTTTGAGTAATGGGACGTGTCAGTGTAAATTTGTGTGTGTGTAATCCGTAAATTACGCGTTCATCAAATCGCACCAGAATCATACTTCATACTTCATCACACTAAAACATCCTCTCTCTAACCCCCGGACTCTCGCTTGTCTTTTTGGTGTGAAAGCGGTCTCAATAACAACGTGACTCTCGAAATAGCTGAACATAAAAGTAAACCAGTGTAGTGATGCTATGTCTGCCCCGTGCGCAGCAGATGCAGAGGCGACAAAACGTGAACCTGACAAGTTATGAATAATTGGGAGGATCTGTAAAGTTGCTCACTGTCATACAAAAAAACTTACCTAAAGACAGTTGGATGAAGCAGAAGACCAGGACTAGTGATTTGCCCGAGGAGAGACCGGGAATCAGCTCCATATTTTCTGTAATATCCACATAAGGTCGCCTGCCCAAAAAAATGAGTTGACTCCTGGAGCGGTAAGCTAGTTCTCAAAAACGTCTCCTCGGAAATGGGTCACTCAGTTAGCACGATAAAGTGTCTGAGGCGCCAAATTACAATATGTGAGGCATATTTAGAGAGTTTCCCACAAATTGATCCAATAAAAAATCGCCTTAAACACACTTAAATTAAGTTTCTAACAGTCACAGTCGGCGCTGAAAAGGTCTTCCACCTCTCCGCTCAGCAGTTACTGAACTCACACTGAGGGAAGGAACAGTCATACGTATCCTTCCGCTGAAGTCAGCGCGGATCTACTGTCGGTCTGAATAGATGAAAACATCTTTAAAGATTTTATCTAACGAACGGCGTTTATTGACGCATCAGACAATGTCTCTACTCTGGAAATTCGTCAAGTTTACCATTTGGTACGCAAAAAATATACTCTAAAAGTAAAAGTTTTCTTTTTTCTGTCGAAGCGGCGGAGGAATTTTTTTTCTCATTTTTCTACTTCTCGGAGCCTGGTATGACTCAAAATTAACCCGTTCAATGATTGTTTTTTCCCCTCCCTTCCACTGCACGTTTATTCCCGATATGCCGTCAAACACCCACTTCTGTCTTTAGCTCTATGTCACGGCTACTGTTTATGTCAAACTGTTTGTGTGTCTGTTTGCGTGTGTGCTCAGGTTCAGGTCTGGAGCGTTTAGCTTCAGGTAATTTGCGCATTTGGATATTAACTCACAGAAGTCAAATAGTCAAAAAGTGGGACAGAAATGACGTCCAGTGATTTCTCAGCTATTATTAACTGTGTTTTCGGAAATTACTGTCAAATGTCATTTCGCATCTTTCGTCATTGTAAGGCAAACATTAGAAAACGTGATTAAAAAACCATGTGTAAAGAAATTGAAGGCAGGGCATAAACCGGCGTGTAAATCAAGGAGAGTTCTTTCGGCAGCAGATTTTTTAGTTTTGATGCAGTCTGTTAGCTATGCATTTATAGAAAGACTCTCACCACTTCTGTCAAGTTTAGCTTTTTAGTTCAAAGTTGTTGGTTTTTTTTTTTCCAAGTTAAACATGTTAAAAGACTGAAGTCGCTGGGGATATTTGAAATCACGAGTTTAAATAAATGATTTCAAGAGTCTAACTTAATGCCAATCTCGCAGTTTACAAGTCACAGAGATCTTTAAAAAAACAGCTATTACTGTAATGAAAGATTACTTGAGAGTTGCATAATTATTAAGCCTTCCATATGACGTTATTAAGAAATAATTGTGTGTTCATATATTTTTTTTAAATAATCACACCATTATTGTCCCAGAGAGGAAGTCTTGTATTAGTGCTGACACCTATGATACAACAGAGCCCTGCAGCTGCTTTTGAAACCCTTTTAATCATCCACACACTGACACAGCTTCACAGACCCCTCAGAGTAATCCCAAACTAATTATCTGTTATCAGTTGGAATGATCCAGGTGTAAATCACAGGCTCATCACAATAACAAGGCCTTGTCTCATCCCAATGATTTGTTTGTCTTTACACCTCATTAGAGAAACATTGCCAAGCCTCCTGCTGATGCCACGGTCCCTCTGTCCTCCATTCAACCCTGCTGAAAGGCCTGGAAACGGGGGGAGCAAACTGAACTCTTCAGGGGTCCGTATGGACAAAGCTTTTGTTGCTGTGGCCAATGTCAAGCTCTCGCTTTCCATGCTTGGTTGGGTGTCAGGTGCTGGCACCACAACAAATGCAGCTCAGGCATTTGGTGAGATTGTGATTTTTGGTTTGCTTTTGATCTTATATCTCCAAACCACATCACTACAATGACACAGATGCTCCTCTTTTTTGTCATATGAAAACAAAGGTTATCATTTCATATTTATCTCGCTACACTCAATTTGTATACTGTTTACGTGTAAAGCCTTGATTGTATCAACCAATATGTGAAACAAATCACAGCGGAGACTCACTTTGTCTGCAGCACTGTTTTCCTTATGATGTCACTCCAGATGTTGGCCTATATAGATCAGGAAACATGGGGTGAGAAAGGGCGGGGATCTGCCTCGTGAGCAGAAAACACTGATTAGTTCCTCTTTGCTGCTGTGCTGATGAAAGACTTCTTTACCATAGATCTATAGCAGTTTCCGAGAAGAAAAGTGGCACCTGAATACAAAGAAGCTCAATTATATTGATGCAAAAGCCCCACTGAAACCCTTTTTATGATATACAGGTCCTTCTCAAAAAATTAGCATATTGTGATAAAGTTCATTATTTTCTGTAATGTACTGATAAACATTAGACTTTCATATATTTTAGATTCATTACACACAACTGAAGTAGTTCAAGCCTTTTATTGTTTTAATATTGATGATTTTGGCAAAAAAGTAAAGAAAAACCAAAAATCCCTGTCTCAAAAAATTAGCATATCATGAAAAGGTACTCTAAACGAGCAATTAACCTAAACATCTGCATCAACGAATTAACTCTAAACACCTGCAAAAGATTCCTGAGGCTTTTAAAAACTTTCAGCCTGGTTCATTACTCAAAACCGCAATCATGGGTAAGACTGCCGACCTGACTGCTGTCCTGAAGGCCATCATTGACACCCTCAAGCAAGAGGGCAAGACACAGAAAGAAATTATTCAGCGAATAGGCTGTTCCCAGAGTGCTGTATCAAGGCACCTCAGTGGGAAGTCTGTGGGAAGGAAAAAGTGTGGCAGAAAACGCTGCACAACCAGAAGAGGTGACCAGACCTTGAGGAAGATTGTGAAGAAGGGCCGATTCCAGACCTTGGGGGACCTGCGGAAGCGGTGGGCTGAGTCTGGAGTTGAAACATCCAGAGCCACCGTGCACAGGCGTGTGCAGGAAATGGGCTACAGGTGCCGCATTCCCCAGGTCAAGCCACTTTTGAACCAGAAACAGCGGCAGAAGCGCCTGACCTGGGCTACAGAGAAGCAGCACTGGACTGTTGCTTCGTGGTCCAAAGTACTTTTTTCGGATGAAAGGAAATTTTGCATATCATTCGGAAATCAAGGTGCCAGAGTCTGGAGGAAGTTTGGGGAGAAGGAAATGCCAAAATGCCTGAAGTCCAGTGTCAAGTACCCACAGTCAGTGATGGTCTGGGGTGCCATGTCAGCTGCTGGTGGTGGTCCACTGTGTTTTATCAAGGGCAGGGTCAATGCAGCTAGCCATCAGGAGATTTTGGAGCACTTCATGCTTCCGTCTGCTGAAAAGCTTTATGGAGATGAAGATTACATTTTTCAGCACAACCTGGCACCTGCTCACAGTGCCAAAACCACTGGTAAATGGTTTACTGACCATGGTATTACTGTGCTCAATTGGCCTGCCAACTCTCCTGACCTGAACCCCATAGAGAATCTGTGGGATATTGTGAAGAGGAAGTTAAGAGTCACCAGACCCAACACTGTGGATAAGCTTAAGGCCGCTATTGAAGCATCCTGGGCCTCCATAACACCTCAGCGGTGCCACAGGCTGATTGCCTCCATGCCACGCCGCATTGAAGCAGTCATTTCTGCAAAAGGATTCCCTACCAAGTATTGAGTGCATAACTGAACACAATTATTTTAAGACTGACTTTTTTTTGTATTAAAAACACTTTTCTTTTATTGGTCGGATGAAATATGCTAATTTTTTGAGACAGGGATTTTTGGTTTTTCTTTACTTTTTTGCCAAAATCATCAATATTAAAACAATAAAAGGCTTGAACTACTTCAGTTGTGTGTAATGGATCTAAAATATATGAAAGTCTAATGTTTATCATTACATTACAGAAAATAATGACCTTTATCACAATATGCTAATTTTTTGAGAAGGACCTGTATGCTTCAGCAATCTCATCTGATGAGATGACAAAATCTGGTTAAAAGGTTTCATTGACTATAGAACATTTGAAAACGCTAAAAAAAAATATGGGCAGTTATCATTGTCAGCATGAAACAGAAATTTTGCACTAGCAGATCTTTTATGCAACACATTTTTAATGCACTCCCAGATTGGATTTAAAGGGGTGTCATAGGCCTTTGCGGAAAATTGATGGACCATCTCAAGAGTCACATGTCCTTAAACAGCCTGCTAGCTGTTTTTAAATGTGACACTGGACATACTTCTATTTCTTTGGTCTTTTGTAAAGTAGCTCAAAAGATTTACATGTTGTTGCTCTGAGTGTGACATGCTAATTTTGCATGGTTTGGATACTTATGGATATGAATACTTTGGAGGAATGGTTGGTAGATGCAAGTCATTCTTCTATGTGCTTACATAGTGCATAAATCAGTACCCCACGTGGGCCACCTCTATCAAAACAGTCTGGGTCCTCCCCTGTCCACTGCACAAGTATTTTTCTATCCAGGTTAACCACCGATCTGGACCCAGATCAGAGCCATGGACTGCTGCCATGCTGGTGGGAGAGATACTTTCAGCGCTGTTTGGACTCTTCACACTGATTTGGAGCTCATCAGTCAGGGTGACTCTGCCTGTCAGCCAGAAGATTTATTCTGCAGAACACTGTGTTTTCAGGGGGCAGATAGTAATGACTGATTACAGTGGAGAGTGTGTGTGTGTGTTCTGGTGCACTCCCCTTAACCATAAACACACCAACTCCCAGCATGATAGCCATGGGAAACCAAACCAGTGACTGTCATTTAAGAAGTCACATGGCCTTTACATTCTGAGATGGCAAGTATATATATGATGCCTTTCTATAAATAGTAATAGCATGTGTGGATTTGCCAGCGTAAATAGTTGGTCATAAACTGGGTTCTGGGTTGTTCCTGAGCCTCTGGTGACTTTTTGGATTTGTTTCTTTGCACCATTTTGCACTTTTAACCTTTAACGCAACATGGAATGTTTCACTGATATCGGATTTTGTTGAGTGTTGACTTGCAGGCATTTTGTACTGGCTTTGCTGAGGTGAGCACGCATGAACTGGGATCAGTGGGTGTGAAGTGCTGATGCCCCCATGTGCCCCGCTTAAGATTCTTGCACATGTTGTGCTGGAAGCATCGTTTGTCTAATGTGGACTTAACTGTGTAAGCAGATCTGAGGGAGAGGAAGCGAGTGAGTATATTTAGGGTTGATTATCATTTCCATTCTCTTTGACCTGTTGTGGCTGCAAAAGAAGCAGGCCAAAGAGCTTTACCGGCCCATGAGACTGTAAAATCAAGTGGATTTATGAAGTAATAGTTTTAATAAACTCAGGAGAGCTATGTTGAAACTTTGTGTGCTGCCCTGTTGCTGTGACCATGATCATGAGGGACTGTTAAGACACCAGAGAATAACCCTGAAACAAAAATCAACACCGACAGATAGGCCACCCAGATTTAAGAGCAAAGCTGATACATGGTGTTCCAGATATTTAATCTCAGTAAATCATTTTCCTGCGTGACCTTAGGTTTATATGAGCCATGTGTCAACATGAGGGCAGATAATGCAGGTGTACATTTTAAAAACACACAAAATGTGCACTAAACTACTGTTATCATTCACATGATTAGACATGGGATCATTTCAGTGTCAACATACCTGTGCAATATTTTTTTTTCAGAATTGCTTGTCCTTTTATTTTATTGGAGTAAAATAAAGACACGGAAAACATCCACTGGTGTAAATTAAAGCCAGCACTGCACTCATTGTAAACTCATTTTCATGTAAGTGTTTACAGTTTATGAATAAAAAGAACATGCCATGTGTAAGATTCATTTCAGTTTGTTCTTTTAAATTTATAGCTTAGTACAGATATATTGTTACGATATGGGTCATTAATATTAAGGGGAATTATAATAGGTCAGTTGAAAGCAGAGTGTGTAAGTTGGTGTGAGAAATCATGTGTGAATTAGGCTGTGCGTCATGGCGTTCCTTGGCGGTTAAAGGTGGAGAGTCAGCGAGCATAAGGGACCCAGCGTAATGTGGGCAGAGGCCTCAGTCAGGGGCGTCCCTGTCTGATGAGGAGGGGAAGGTGGGGAAGTGGCAGAGAGGTGAAGAAACAGGTGATGAAGGAAAGGTGTGAGTTGCTTGAGGAAGAGGAGGAGGAGAAGGAGGAATGTGTACGTGTGTGAGTGTGAACACATCTTGTAAGGTGACCTCCGGTTCTGGCAGGGCCAGGTGGACAGGAATGTGCTGTTGTGTGTGGATGGGATCCTCCCTGGAGCGCCCCAGCCTGCCCACCGTCACCCCACACTAACAGGCTATTTATATTGCACTGTGGGAAAATAACGGTCCTGGCAGTGTCATCTGGGTTGTGCGAGGTTTATGCTCCTTACCCCCACACACATATGCAAACACACATTTCCATGCTTCCTCTCGGTCACACACGACTTCAGGACAAAGAGCGTAAAGCCTACCTTGCATATTAGCCACAAACTAGAGTTATCACCCATAATGGATGGTTAAGATTTGACTGCAGAGGAGCAACTCACGAACCTAGAAACACAAGGTTACACTATGGTTTGTAATGCCCTCAAGTCATACAGGGGCAAGGACGAGGACACAGATTTTAATTACCTAGACATGATTTTAAATACAAAAGATAGACATGAACACACACACAAATAGAGAGAGATGCACTCATGCATGCTTAATTATAATTTGCAGAGTGCAAACAGTCCTGACGCCTTGAAAATAAGCTTCAGGGAACAATGTCAGGCTCTAGCAAAGGGTGGAAGTGGAGCTCTTAAAGAGAATCAATATGTCATTTATGAAATAGATAAAACTTATATAGATAAGTGACATGCATTTAGCACAAGCCTGGAACTTTGCTATAATGAGAACTTGAAAGCCTTCCCAGAAGCTAGAGATGGTACAGTGTCTTATAAAATGTCTTAACACTGACAAAACAAAAATAATTCTGACTACATGATTGTTGTTGTTGTTTTGAACCACTTTAAAGGTGGATGTATGTTTAGACAGTGTGAGCTGATGAGGCTGAACTGGTTAGGGGAGTTTAAGTAGGAGACTTTCACACCCTGACCCTCTGCTGACTCCCACCAGTGTCATCTCAATTGAGTTACTGCAAGAAATTCTGACGTGCTTATTTAACCCGTGCTGTCATCAGGCTTTGGTCTATGATGCCCAAGGGTGCAACAGGCCAAACTAATCTACCACAGTGCATGATGGTTACCACAGCAATGGAGTGAGAAGAGGTGGAATAAAGAGGTTCAATGATGCAGGAAATACACCGATTCAAAGCATAAAATGGGTTGAATGATTAGTTTAGTCTTTTTCTATCATGAATGAAGCTCACACTGTAAAACAGCCTGGCTCAACCAAGTGGCTTGAACAAGAGGCATTCTGCTGTTTGAGTACAGAACTGAGAATGAAACCACGTGCGTCACTTGACCGAAGCATGTCTGAATTCAGAGGATGTTAAAGCAGTCTCAAAACCCACTGGCAACCTTTTAATACTGTTAACTCCTTCAGTTTAACCAGCAATTAGAAATAAATGATTTCGGACCAAGACTTCTCTTTGCACTTTGCTGCCATTTACAAGCCAGCTAAAGGTCGACTGAGAAGCAGGAAACTGGTGTAAGAAAATACATTACTGAACAAATGTTTTGACACATTTGTATACATTAATAAAAAGCTTAATAGTTGTTATAATGTATGAAGTTGGATTGTGTGCCATCCTACTGCTCTCCACATAGGCTGTTTTCTACATGAAACAAATGGCTGTAGGAATAACAACAAACAAAATGACTTTTACAGATTACAGATTAGTGTTATACCCAACAGTGCACATAAAAGGCATCTACCAAACAAGTCACTGTTTCTGCAACTTTTTGACACAGTGGGATTTAACTGCCTCTCCATCTAAAAAATAAAAGCACCGTTGGTTTGTTTGTTTTTTAATTCAAGCCAGAGACTTATTTTATTTAATTTTAATTATAATTTAATTGTAACTTTATAGCATTGTTCAACAATTTTGACAGAATTCTAACAATATTTGTTTCTTTTTTTATTTAGTCTTATTTTATGATTTTAATTTTTTTTTAAGTTTTCTTTTTTTTCCTATGATGTCATTTGTCTTATTTTGAATATGTTTTTTTTTTTGTTACATTACAACGTGTTTGACTTTGTTATTTCATAGCAATTATTATTTTTTCTTTCTTTCTTTTATTTCTTTTTGTTTCTCTTCTTTTCTTTTCTTTTTTTGTGGCTTTTATTCAGAAAAGACAAGAAAGTAGATGCAGGAAAGAAGCCACAGGTTGTCTTGAACCTCCTCAAAGGCAAACCTTACTGGACCCGTGACCTCAGCGCTTGGTCATATCTATTTCTGTCATTTTTGTGTTTATTCCTTTCCCAGCACTTTGGGCTTCACACTTCTTTGTATACGGAATGCTGAACTAACCAACTCATCATTTAACTCTCATTTCACTGCCTGCTTGATAAGTATGAGCATACAGCTTGAGTTTCCTGTCTGCAGAAACATGCATATATGCAGAAGGCAAGTGCTGGAAAGTGTTTAAACTGTTGGAAAACAGTTCAGTACGGGAAAGCCAAACAAATAGAGATGGACATGGACAAATAACAAAAACATGAACAGAATATAGACAATTGCACTTATTATAGGAACTTCAAACTGATGTTGACAGATTGATCTGTATACTAAGGTCTCAAATGAGTATATTTATATTTATATTTATACTGATAATAAAAGGTAGAAATAAATTTGTCAACTGTAGCCAGTCTGACTGTGCTGAAATTAAAGTTCCTCGTATCAGTGACGACGATGACGGTGAGACTGTTGATAGCTGTAGCAGCTGGAGTCTTATTGAAAACAGTTACTGACATAAGCTATCAGAAAATGTGATAAAACGGATGAAATAATAAGTTCCATTTCTACTTCCCCTCGTTCTTCTTCATTCAAAAGTTTCTACCTGCCTGAAGTGTTTCAACTGTCTTACATCCTCTGGTGATACAGCACTACCCAGTTTGGCCAGTTTCAGCCACATTTTGCATTCCCTCCATGCTTAGTTCAAACACCATTTGTGCAGAGTTTGTTTTTCTCTGCATTTTTTGTGTTTAGCTGAAAGCAATGCAGAGTGGAAAGTGATTGAGCACGGCATATCTCCCAGGGTTAATTGTATCATAAATTCACAAGCTGCTAAAAGACAGGCATGGCTGGAATTCACACTTGAGCCCTCACTTTCTCACAGGCCCAACTCAGCATTGTGTATGTCCTCCTGTGTCAGATATGTCACTATTAATAAACCAGCAGTGCTGTGCGTACAGAGCAAAGGGGACAGTGATAGGGAGAAGAAGTGGGACAGATGAGAAACTTTCGTGAAAAATATTAACAAAGATGTAGCTATGGGAAAAAGATCACATCCGTTTTTATTACAGTTAAAGGTTAGCTCTGTTTTAAATACACATGCAGTGTTATGACAGAAAGGTGTGATGGGTCGTGATTGGTCTATGATGAGGTGATAAAGAGTACACATAGTGAAGGGCACGTCCAGGCCTGTGGAAAACACTCCACAAGTTTCCCCCCGTGAGAAGTTCTCCGTTCCCAGGACCCGGTGTGTACGTTTGTGGGCAATAACTCACCAGGTCCCTTGACTTCCTCTTTCGGCCTTCTGCGTTTTATGACCCTCTCCTCTGCTGTACAGCTGCTGTCTCCTCTGCAGCTTCCCTTTGCTCTGATTGGACTAGATGGGGAGAGGATGAAAGGAAAGAGACATGGAAGCAGCTGGGATGAGGTGGGAAGCTCATCTGATATGGGATGGAGGGACTTTCATCATGGCAATTACAGGTGAGTAGATGGACACACTGGGAAATAAGTGGTCTTACAATCAATTAATCAATATTTATTTATTTCTAAAGCCCTTTACAATAACCAGAAAGGTACCCAAAGTGCTATACAGTAGTGCCAGAGAGTAACAACAAAACAATAAACAAAAACAAACAAACCATAAGCTTCAGGGTAAAGTGTGACACAACTGCAAGGTGTTAAAAGCCTTTCAAAATTGATAAAACAAGATAAAGCAGAATATATACATAAAACAGGGTTGCCCTGTAATCAGAATTAAAAACAAGTCTAAAAAAGTATGTCTTCAGTTCAGACTTAAAAACGCTGAGGTCAGTAGTGGTGCGTATGTCGGCGTGCAGTTTATTCCACAACCGGGAGCAGCAACAGCAAAAGATTGATTGGTCACCCCACTGTTTATATCTGTTTATACCTTGGAACATCCAATAGAAGCTGACCAGAAGAACATAAGGCCCGTGCATGATCACAGATAGTTCAAATCTCTGACAAGTAGAGAGGAGCAAGGCCGTGAATGGCTTTAAAAGCAAACAAGAAAAGTCCAAAATCAATTCTAAAACAAACACCCATCTTTTGTCAACATTTGTTTTAGTTTAAATAGTTGAAAATGTTCCAATATGAGCTCTATTATTTCAAAATCTGTGGTATGAGAAAACTTTCAATTATTTCAATAAAAAATTACAGTAAATTTATTGTAAATACCCAACAGCATTACATCATCCAAATACCAACTCACTTCATTATCTCCATGGTTTTGATCAATTCCTCATTCAACCTTTTTTTTTTTTTTGCATATCCCTCCATTGAACTGTAGCTATTTACTCTGAGCTCTCCTAATAATGTATTTATATGATCATTTTATTCTGTGAAACTCTTAAGCCCTCTGGTTTCACTAAAACAATAAACACATTTTAAAAAGTGATCATATAATATCATATAATGATCATATCATTCATGGCAATACATTATATATTTATCATAAATTTCAGTCTAGACTTAAAGTCGTGTCCTTTGATTACACGATTGTGCTGAGAGGATGAATCTCAGTGTGTCTTTTGATCCCCATAGAAGCACTAAGTGCACATTTCCCCAGAGATCCATTAGCAGGACTCCATTACTTAAACAAGAGCAAGCTATCTAAACTAGCTGTTACATCTTTTTTGGCTTATTTTTTTTTAGTATATATGAATATATATATATATATGTTTCCTTGCCATTGTAACTTTTTTGGTTTCGTTTCATTTACAGGTCTGTGGCTTAGCCTACAGCTGTGCTGATATGCCAAGCTGTGCGGTAGCTCAAAATCAAAGTACTCAGGCAACATTTTACTTCTGTATTTTCCATACAGAAGTGAGGTGGTGTCGTCATTTCATCGTGGTGGCAGTAGGAAACAGGACAGCGCTGTTGTGGCTTAACCACACTTTGCCAAAAAGGGAAGAAATGATTAAAAAAGAAATTGCCACGTTAATTCCAGACGCTGATTTGCATCACGATAAATCTGTCAACACTGACAGCCCTTCTGTCTGCATTATTTAATCTTAAATAGTTTAAATAGTTTAAAAAGTTTAGGGCTTTTTTTAAACAAAGGTTTTATTGAAACAGTTATCTTATACTCCATTCCCCGATCTGAGCTGTTCCACTTTTAAAATCAGAAATTTTCAGTGTCGGCTCAGCCTGAAAGTGTCTGAGTTTCTGTCTTTTAGTCACATCCTGCTTGAGTCTGAGGTCTACTTACACTCAGAGGAGAAGAGGAAGTTGTCAGAGTACAGCGGGACAGACCCCTGTTCACATGGTTTAAACCTGACCTCCCATTAGTGGCGTCATATCCGCACATAAGACATCCATCAAGAAATCTGCATGTGACTTCACCGCCATCTACTAATATGATGAGTCAGTTCAACTTTTCTATTGTCTCAGGTTACTTCAGGACACCTCAAAACGAAGAACAGGTCTAAACACAGCATTTTGTTATACTCTTTACAGAGATTTAAAAGGAAGCCAACAGGACAAACTTACTTTTAACAGGTAGAGACCTTGGGTAGACACAGACAGGAGAGCTGTCTGTCATGACTGGATGGGCAGAGAAGTAGGATAGGAGATGCAGAGAGAGAGAGAAATGGGAAGAAAAAATAAACAGAATAACTGAAAACAACAACAACAACAACAGCGACAACAACAACAACAACAACAACAACAACAGATAAGTCATATATTGCTGACTTATGGATAGAGTACAGCCACCAAAGGTCCAGTCACCAAACCTCCAATTTTGAGTTTCCAGTGTTCAAGTCAAAGCCAGAGTACCTTAAAAGAGAATCTATGCTGAACAAAACAGGATTGGAATGAACACATAAATGTAATCTCACTGACACCAGCCCCCTGATTCTCAAGAGCCCAACGCTGGTACTGATACGATTTCAGAAATGCTGACTCAGACTAACTTTTGGTCAACTCTGACTCAACTTAGACATGCCTACTTGTTAGTAAAGTCAGTCATACCCCTAATTAGGCCACGTGATGCAGAACCTGAAACTTAAAATCTTGAAAACAAATGAGTTTTAACAGTACCATATGGTTTTTGTAAAAAGAGAGATGGGCTATTATGATGATTAAATCTGTATTTAGCAGCCGGCTATTTAACATGTTTTTTTTTCCGCTGTAAAGATGGACATTTCAACATGAACATCAGTTAGAGCCAGCCTCAAATGGGCACTCGAGGATCTGCAGATTTTGCACCTCTATTGTCTTCATTTTGAAATTTAGTATGATAATGGTCATCTAAGTGGGATAGATATGATTATCTGAAACAGTTGAAGTCAATCAGCCCTAACATCTAATGCTGATAATTAGAGAAAGACTGGTATCTATGGTTTCAGTTTATGACGTAAGATTGTCACACAAAAAGGAAACACTCTCTCTGACTGAATTTGCACGCTCGACTGCTCCAAGGTTAATGTCAGGCTTACACTTTATTTGATGTCCTGTTTCTTTAAGATTGCACAAGATGCAGGAGAAGTCAAGAGTGGGTGGACGGTCCTGTGGTTGTGTCTGTGTCTCTGACAGGAAATTTAATCAAGATAGGGTAATATGAGCTGGCAACAGCGCACACAGCGAGTTCTGTTCATGAAAAGTGATAAATGTGTAAGACGGCACTGCAACCCCTCTGCCCAGTCTTGGTTTGTGGCTGGATGTGGGTGTGTGTTTAAATCAGGCTATGTGTGTTTAGTACATGCGCCGTATTCCTGACCCCTGATCACACAAAGTATTTTAATCCAATCAGCTTCGTTTTCACATGACTGTCACACACTCGCTGCTGCTATGGAAACCTGTAGAGAAGGGAGAGAGAGAGAGAGAGGGAAACAGAGAGAGAGAGAGAGAGAGAGAGAGAGAGAGAGAGAGAGAGAGAGAGAGAGAGAGAGAGAGGAGGGGGGCAGGAGTGAGAGAGGGGCATGTTGTCCTATCTTTAATCACTGTGACATTTACAGACACATTATCACACACCAGCATTTTTGTTTTTAACTGTGTTACTCAAGTTTCTCTTCCTTGTTTTTGATTTCACAAAAACCCTGTTTTTTTGTGAAGTTACTGTAAAAGACTTTGGATGGAACAGTTTTACAAGTGAGCTCAGGAAAAAGACAGTAAACAGAACAGGGGAGAGAGATGAAGCTACAAAACAGAAAACTAGACTTTTCTCACTTTTCAGTTTCTGGTCATGACTTAAACTGAGAGACATTGTAGATAAAGATACAGTGTCAAAAATCATGATGAAGACGGAAAATAGCACTGCAACATAAAGATGATCTGTGTATAAAAAGTATATCTTCCAGGTGAGGATGATGGTAAATGGAACAACAGATCATTTTCATCTCAACTGAGGCCAAACTCAATAAGTACCCACTTCCTCCTGAGAGGTGAAAAGGTTAGCCTGTGCCCTGTGGTTTGTCTTCTGGCACGATACCCTTTGCTGCTTCTCATTATTTCACTGACGTTTCCTGTTTTACCTCAAGTTGAAGAATCACACTGCTGCAGCGTTCATTCGTTGCATGAAGTGTAGATCAGAAGCCTCTTCTCTTTCTTTCCTTTTCACATCTTTCTTACCCTGCAGGCTGCAGCCTATATTTTCCTGTCTTTTAAAGCAAACCTATGATTTAGAGTTCGGCTAGAAGAAGTGCATGCTCTGCAGAACAATAAGCAAGCCAGAGGGGGTTTTGGAGCTTCAACTTTGCATCTGTTTTTGTCTAACAAGTTAAGCACTCCATCTGCTGGTCAAGAGTGGAGCCTGCAAAATGACAAACACCATAGATGAGTTGGAGGATTAAAATAAGTCGTTTCTGCACCACTTGAAAGGCTGGCAGCTGAAAACAATGTTTCCTTCTAAATTTTGTGATTTTGCTTAATTTATAGTAAACCTGGTTATAGTTTTCAGGTCTTCGTAGCACTAAATTTAACTGAGCTTAGATTTAGTTGCAAAATTTTACAATGCAACTTCCAATATCTTTTTCAGTTTTTCACTAACAAATAACTTATTCTAAAATACAGTTAGGTTAAAAACAAATGATAAAAAAACAATCTAAGAATAAAAGTAAGAATTCACTATAATTCAAATAGCATTGTAGAAAAATCTCTCAATGTTTGAGTCTCATGCTGCTTCACAGCTGAAGGCTGCTGTCTCAGAGTATGAGCTTAAAAAAATCAATACAATTATACGGTAACAAACCACCAGTGGAAAAACTCCACGCATGTGATGGTAGTACTTTTACAATGAGCTGGCTCGGCTTTAGCGCCTCTGATTAAACTCAGTTCAACGAAAGGTCATCTCACAGAAAGGAAGTGTGTTTTGTGCAAATGATTTTATTCATAGATAGCATACAGGACAGAAATAAAGAAGGCTTATTTCAGCTGCGAAAAGACATTGCTGCCTCTGACACACCTGTGACCCTCAGCCTGGATCAGATTATAAATGGACGTAAACGTTTTACAAAATAAAAGAACCTAAATTGACATTTCGTATCTATAACGCCTGTTTCCAGAGAGGTGCAGATCCACACAGTCACGGTGAATGAGGGCAGAACAGGGGGGTGGACACACTTAGTTAAGTCTGTTATTGAAGGTAAACCGAGATTAGAGATCAGGGTTTGTACATGACATGTATTGTTTCTCATATTGTTTCCCTCTGCTGTTAAATATACTTTGAAGTGCAAATGAAACTTGTGTTCAGTGAGGGCTTAAACCCCTTAAAATTATGGGTCCAGTTTATGTATAAATTATGAGAGAGTAAATTAAGATTGCCCATACAAGGTATCCTGAAGAAGTCAGAATATCCCCCCTTGTGCAAAATAATAAAAAATAAAATCCCCTCTTCCTGTCTGCATTTAATCTCACTGAAAGGAAAACAACAAAAATAAAACAACAGCCTATTATTTAGCTGGACTTCTTATCACCTACAGATTAATGTCAGAGTATGTTATACCTGAAAACTGTATGATGTCCAGGCCCTCCCTGCAGAACCCTTTAGAAAGATTACAATGTTTATGAAAGCTTCATACTCATGTGAGGACAAACTAAGGGTTGTCTTTGTATCTTTCTTGTGTTAACAGTTGAAATCAGTCTCTTTACAGTACAGTAAAACTTTGAAATCTCAAAAACACATTTTTTCTCTTCATTTTCCTGCACACTTCAAACCAATCATCTGCAATCAGCTTCAAACACAAACCCCCCATCAACCCCTACACATGCACACACACACACACACACACACCTCTCATTCACTCAGTCCCTCTTATTCTTCTCCCTGGGCCACTATTACCACTTTTTTTGTGTAATTGTCAATAATAATACTATGCATTATGACATCATTTATATTCAGATCACACATCCATGGACAGATAAGGACAGAATGGGCAGTCTGCAAAGTCTTATTCGGAGCAGGGATCCTGTTTTTAGTCAAAGGTGGGAGCTTTTCTTAGAGTCTGCAGACTTGTTTTTCACTTCACCTCCTCCTCATTTTTCTCCTCTTCTCTTCTTTCTGCTCTCAGAGCCACCAGAAACGGACGTAGACAATGAGCATGATGAAAAAGACACCCCCAGCTGCCAGCTTGGCATAGGTGGAGCGGGTATTGAGATACCTGGCATCACTCTGGTACTTCCTGGACAGGCTGGACAGGTTGCTGGCCTTGGAGTCAAGCGCTTGAGGGAGAAGAAACCAAAGAACAGAGAGCGGTAGTGCACGAGAGAAAGGGAAAAGGGGAGAGGTAAAGAAAAAAAAAAAAAAAATAAGTGAATCTGAGAAGCATCATTCCTCACATTCACTACTCAGACTGACAAAATGCACAGGGTGCATGACCTACCAGAGAGGGCCTCTCCTCTCTGCAGCACCTCCTCTATATTGGCCACCATGATCCTCTGTACATCCTGAAGCTCTGTGTTGATGCTGCCCAGATTCCTCCTTGCTCGGCTGTCGATGTATGACTTCTTGGTTTTTTGGATATAGGTGTCTGGGAAGGGAACAAAACAAATTTCAGTAGCAGCCTTTGGAGGGTTTAACCTGGCTGGATACAAAGTATTGGATTATTATTCCATTGTCTTGTTAGACTGTTGAGTGACTGTTTCGCAGACACTTTTCCTTCTCTACAAGACTCAATAATCATCATAATAAACTAAAATTGAAGCTCTCAGGCCCTGCAAGTGTTACAGTATACACAGATCACAGATCATGGGGGCTTTTTGTGGATTTTGTGGATCAACGAGTTTATACCCACAGTGACAAACTGACAGTGGTGCAAGCAGTTTTGCACTCTCTTTCAACAATGAAGCGGGCTATAGAAAGAAGGAAGCTGTGGGAAGTTTGCAAGCGATTTGAGCCGTGAACTTCAAAAACAGAAAAGCTGCTGATAAGCTGCAAAAACTGAAATCTAAGAAAGTGCTTAATCCTTTTTAGTAAAAACATCTTATCAGACTCAATATGAGCCACATTCACCTAAAAAGTCCAGAAGAAAAACCAGAATTAAAAAGGAAATGAAGAAAATAAAGATTAAACTTCTGTTTTTTCACTGTATCATTAAAGTAAAGCACATTAACAGTCACTCATGCACAGTGCACCTATGACTTAACAAAAACCCATGCGTTACCGATTTAAATACAGAAAGACTGTACAACAACTGGTCAAAACAATCTTAACTTCAGTGGTGTGACCAGAAAAGTGACATGCCTAAACTAGAAGGGGCACAGTGTTTCTGCTCTTCCTGTTTTCTTTTCTCACCAAATTCAATGAAGGAGTAAGGCCGGGACACTGTGGGGACCTTCTTTCCATGCTGCTCATGAAACTCCGCCTGCAGGTCCTCCAGGTAAGCAAAGGCAAGCTTCTTTGGAAAGCTGGCTTCACACAGCACAAGGTAGCACACTCCTTTTTCTATAATATAGCTGCAAGAAGAACATCCAAATGTGAGAAATCAAGCTGAAAGATGGGTAAACATCACTTATTACTGCTTTACTGTGGACCTAATTCTAAAAAATGATCAAAGTAAACTAAGTTATGTTTTCTTAACAATTAATGAGCATTATTTTAGAAGTTGTAGCTTTCTGATATAACTTCCGTGTCATACTCACTGAAATGACATGGATCCAGCCTCTAGGGTGCAGCGTGATGGACTCTGATCATTGAGCTTCCTGAAGAGCTGCTTTGCTTGACTCTGATACTGTTGAAGATCCCGACCCAACTAAAAGTACAAAAAGAAACAAATATAATGTTTTTAACTCAGGGCAAGAAAATCTACTCTCATTGAAAGGTTCTGAAGAAAATTTCAAGGTTTCTACAACCATGAAGCACAAAAATGAGGACAAACATAAACAGACAGACTCAGCAGCGTGATGCTACTTCTGAGACTGCAGGCGAAGTGTTTCAAAAGAACAATCAGACACTTGATGGTTAATGAGAGTGGTCACTGGGCTGATGGATGGGATGTATCTCTGATTAGATGTTGCAGGCAGTTCTAAACAGCGATACTGGAGCATCACAGACACACAAGTGTGATGTTGAAGCACACAACATAAGAGACACAACAAACCTTTTCACTTCCCTTTTTGTAAGCAAATGAGAGAGTGAGGGAAAGATGTTAGGCTCAGAACAACTTCAAAAGTTAAAATGCCATCCATTTCAACATTTTTCACATGTTGAGGTTATGTTTGTGTCAAAGGCTACTGTGAGCTACTTCAGGCAGACTTGCTAAAGCTCGTAATTCAACAGAATACTATGACAAGGGGATTAAACTCTGAAAAGATATGCGAGACTGGAGATATCTGTATATTAATTATTTTAGTCATAATTATCATTTCAGATATCCACAATGCCATTCTACCTGTATTCTATCATAGCCTGCTAAAGGAAAATTTTAACTTGATGAATAATGCAAAGGGCTTTGCCCTTGCTTAGATTACTATCAGATAAGATAAAATCTTATCCTGTCTTGATGTTGAGTCTTGAGAAATAATATTACAAAGAGTACAGTCTAGACCTGCTCTTTCTGTCTTGAGATAACATTTGTTATGAATTGGTGCTACATAAACAAAGATTGGTTGATTGGTACAGGACTCCTTCCAGGAAAAACTCCAATTTGAAACATCTCCAATAAAGCTGTTACCGGTCACAAGTTCATATTAAACATCCAAAATAATAATAAAAAAATCATCCCAGATATCCAACAGATAATTTCGAACAACCTTAACTTAAATAATGATAATTTAATTTGTGATATCAGAAATGATGTTTTCCAGATATCTATATCTGATGTACTGTTCATTCTGGTTATGAAGAATGACAGTGTGGATATATTCAATTATAGTTTTTTACTTGTGAAAACATAGTTTTGACTAGGAAAAATTCTATTCTATATATCTAAAATATAACTACCAGTGTGCTTTGAATGTTAAAACTGTATGCCACAGACACTCTCATATTTGTGATGGGATGTATGACCAAACAGAAAGCTGTTTGTTGAATCCAAAAGTTTGGGGTTGTCCTCACATCACAAATCATACATTTAAATCAGCAAAAAGAAATGTAACTATAATTCATGTGGTGCAGTCTGCCCTAGATTAATTTATCAGATTGTGAAAAAATTATGAAGCTGGAGTTGTTTTTAGACCGACACAAATGCAACCAGTTTACAGGACAGTATGACATGCATGTTGCCATCTGCTAAACAAGAGTCAGTTTTTTGTGCTTTTTTTTTTTTTACTTTGAATATTTATTTTCAGAACCCAATTTTGGGTTTTTCCAACATTTCACTCATTTCCTTCTAGAGGACAAACTAAGTAACAGAGAAACTGTCTCTGACTTATCGGACTTATCAACAAATATGCATACATTACGAAACTTGGTAAACAAGTGTATAATGGTAGGGCTTAAACTACATCTTGGTGTAAAGATATTATTGTGTAATTATATTAGACAAAAAAGTTTTGTCGCCTAATTTAATTCTGGTTCTTGTTTATGAAAATACTTGTCGTGACAGATCCACCTCGGAGAACTGTATTAGCTGGTAGTAAGGCTTACTTCAATGGACAACATGATACCTTGCCTATATAACATACAGGTGAAGCTAAACAAGGTTCATACAAACAAATTAAAAAACTACTAAGCCTTGTCACTGGTGAACTACATGACGCCTGTTCTGTAACTAGAGGAATGATTCAGTTAGGTAGTTATACATTTGTTTTCTGATATTTATTTCACACACAGACAGGCCCATAGCAGCTAGTAAATTTAAGCTAACGTGTCAACCTCGTTTGTTTAACTTGGGGGCAGTGGCAGCAGAAGCCTGTGGTGATAACACACAGAGACAGCCAGAGACCACAGAGATAAAACATCAAATCTTAACCTGTTCGTCCTCCTGCATTGAGGCGGCTAACGGCAGGCCGTCAGCCAGCCGGGCGATCATCGTCAGCAGCACCATCTCTCCGCAGTGTCCGGGTGTTTCTCCACAGGTAACCGGTACCAGTGTGTGTTTGACAGGCTGGAAACGGACAACCACAGCCTGTATAATAAAACTGACAACACCACAGGGCTGATACGCTGAGCTGGCCGGAAACGCTAGAGCTTTGGGTGTAACACCGAAAGGTTTCCGTCATTCGCCTGTGCTGAAAGCAAAGTGTTCCGAACCTACTTGCAGTTATGTATTCTTGCAGTGACAATTACCCTTAAATCTCCTATGCATTTAAATATGAACGCGTGCGATGTGGAAGCTGATGTATTGTTTGAAGAATTCATATTTCAAAAAATCTATAATTAATATAATATTGTCTATTATCTGTATAAAATATGCGTGTATGATTCCTGAATATTTGAAACCCTTTTCTTATTTTATAAGACACAAATAAGAATTATCAAAAGTTAATATTATTTGATGTGCCATGATGGTAATATCAGTTTCACTCAATAGCATTTATCACTGTTAGATATCACTCTTGCTTCACTGATCATCCTTTATACTGTGGAAGAATCCAAGATCAAGATGACTCATGTTATCTAGTCATTGTAGGTGCAAAATGTATGCAGCAGGGGTCATCCTTGTTCACTGATAGTGGAAGCATGACTGTTAACTTATTCTCTATAACAACAGAAAAGTGACTAACTACATTTTAATACAGCATTAACACATTTCATAACAGCCATTTAGCCCACAAATATTCCATTAATTATTGAAGTTAAGAGCCTTTAACCTTAAATCCTTTTTAATAAACTGCAAATCACCTGAGTCCATGAAGTGACCTACATCCAAAATATTGAGTAACAAAGCAACTTTTTTTTTTACATCATTTAAAAAACAAAGCTCAACCAAGACACTGCTGAGGACTGATAAATGTCCCCATAATGCAATGGGGACGAGCAAGGTGATTCAGGTACAGACGACTTGAGAAGCTGCAAAATAAGAATTAGTGTGACTGGTGGGATACAGAATGATACAGACCTGCCACTGATACAGGATACAGAATGAAAACTCCTCTCTCAGCACGACAGTGTACACATCTAAAATCAATTATGTAATATAAACAGACTCATTCTATAGTGTTAGACCACACCCATTTCAAGTTGATCCTATCATAGCAAATGGCTTCTGGACTTAAATAATGCCAGTATGATCCCAAAGACGGAAAGAAAAAACTTAAAGATAGTAGAATGGTTTTCAAATGCTCACAGCATTTCTGCTTGTAATCCCAATGAGTCAGGTGGTGGGTCCACAGGGAGTCACTGTCACAGACTGCAAGCCTGACACGGCTGACCCCCGATGTCTGCCACACAGCATGTCTGTTGCCTGCGTGACATTTATTGGAGATGAGACATGGCATGAACTGAGAGGGGTGAAATAAAAAAAAAAAAAAGATATAATAACTTCAAAATCCACCTTTTAATACTTCCAGGACAGAGGGCATAGAGGTAATTGATGGCGGAAAATAACAGATTGGGATAGAGATAGTCGAAAGAAAAACATAACACTGATAAGAGGAAGTAAGTGGAAAAGAGGGGGTCCATAGCTATCAAGAAAAGACTGAAAATATATGAGTACTGTATGATAGTGTACATACAAGTTATCATCTACACATCAGTTGTACATCCTGTGTGTTATTTAATGAAGATAAAATATAATTCAGTATCCTGATGGGAATCATTAATTTATTACACTATGTTGTCCTTCTGTTTGGCCCCAAGTCTCCACCTGCAAATATGGCACCAGTCCTGTCCACATGCAGCTGCAGGTTCACATCAGTACACCAGTCGGGTTCAGTCACAGTGAGGAAATTGAAACTCTGCTGAGTATGATTAGGTGACTTTGTGTGCGCACATCTGAAATATTTACAGGCAGGGGATTCATTTTCCACTAGGACACAAGTGTAATGAGTTGTTTTTGTTTTGCAGCTATAATCATGTAAGCTCCAGGGTTTAAACACATTGAATTAGTATGAATACTTTCATTCACACACTTGTCCCAAAAGCTCTCTCTCTCTTTGTGATAGTGTCTGATAATACTAACAGGAAGTGACGGCCTCAAATGGCACAGATTTACTTCTTGGCAAAACTCTTTCATTTCTTGGCTAAACAACAATAAGTATCACGTAAGAGGCCTTTACTTGAACCCATGGGTACACTGTAGCCCGACCCAGATTCATCCAACACACACCCCAGCCCACACACTCATAGCCCTGGCAGAGTCTCTTTATAAGAACATGCTGCTGAAGGTGAAGGCTGCTGCACAACACGCACAGTCTATAGTGCACTTGTTTTGGCCCTAGATACTCTTTTGGATAAAACACTCCTACTTTTTATAATACATGACTTGGACAAGGTTAGGATGACTGAACAAGAGTGACGTAACATGGGCATGTCAGCTACCAAATCCCTTAAAACATTCATCTATCTTAATGGGTGGTGAAGCTTTTCACAAAGGCACTTTTATTTCTTGTAGCTGTTTACATTCTGTGTCTGGAACCAAGATTTTTTGTAATGAGGTTCAAGTCAGTTGACTGTGATGGCTACTGGGTGAAAGACCCTTAACTGATTGTGGTCAATTGGTGAAACCAAAGTTTTTCATAAAAAATAGCACTAAAAGTCACTATGATAATGAGCTTAGCAGTCTACTATACTTTAAAAATTAAAGTTAAAATGATTTTAAACCAACTGACCCAAAGAATAGAGAGATACATTGATGTCTGTGACCCATAATCTCAAGTTTAGAAATAAAATATTTTAATATACTTTGAGATGATATTTCATAACAAAAAATTAAACCAAGACCACGGTCTTATTTGAGTCCTTCAGTTGAGTCATAACAGGTGCCTTCTCAGTTTGCGTCTGTTAGATATCACTCTTGCTTCATTTATCATCCTTTATACTGTGGAAGAATCCAAGATCAAGATGACTCATGTTATCTAGTCATTGTAGGTGCAAAATGTATGCAGCAGGGGTCATCCTTGTTCACTGATAGTGAAAGCATAACTGTTATCTTATTCACTATAACAACAGAAAAGTGACTTACTCTATTTTAATACAGCATTAACACATTTCATCACAGTCATTTAGCCCACAAATATTCCATTAATGATTTAAACTACAAATCACCTGAGTCCATGAAGTGACCTACATCAAAAATAATGAGTAACAAAGCAACTTTTTTACATCCTTCAAAAAGCAAAGCTCAACCAAGACACTGCTGAGGATTGATAAATGTCCCCATAATACAATAGGGAAGAGCAAGGTGATTCAGGTTCAGGTGACTTGAGAAGCCTCAAAGTAAGAATTAGTGTGACTGGTGGGATACAGAATGATACAGACCTGCCACTGATACAGGATACAGAATTCTCCTCAGGAATAGCTAAAAAATTGTCAGTTTTGCGTATAAACCTTATTTGCAATGGTAGTAAAAATTTTAAGTGCAACTGCATTAGTTCATTTTTTTACCCTTGATAGGTCAAATTTGACCGGTTTGACATTTGAAAGCAGTAAAAATATACTAAATGTAATTATTTTAGCAGACAATTTGCAGGCTGCAAAGTGACCAATCAGAACTGCCTGTTTCCACTGTGTTCCCGGGTTATCTCACACACACACTAATCAAAATCCTCAATGTGAAGCTCTGAAGCTCCCAGAGACATTAGAGGGTGGAGTCCTTCACCCTCATGGCAGAGTAGGACAAGATGTTTCAGATTCGTTCAGAATCAGATACGATTAGTGTACCTCCTTGTCTCATAGCATGCTATCACTGCACTGCAGTATAAATCTGTCTGAATCAGTCATGGCAGCTAGTCTTTACTGTTCTATGGGCTGTTAATGTTAAATGACATGATGATGAAGCAGCGAGTTATGAGGAACACCTGTGCAAATATATGTAAGGTCAACTGTCGCTGCTTTGAATGTAGTCTGGTTAGCAGTAAACAGGGATGATAAGGTCCTGTGTGTGAACATTAAATTAATAGTTAATGGTAATGGATGGTATTTATGTGGATTTCTTGATAACCATAAGGACAATGTTAAAAAGTAATAATTCAGGAAGTTGGCATATAATTATAAATAAATATATCAGGATTTGAAAAGACAAAGAATTAACACTTATTTTAACAGATTCACCCCCTGATCATGACACTCTGTATTTCTTTCTCATTCATACATGCACTCATCACAGCTCCTTTATGCATGTACTTGAGAAAATCTGATTTAGTGATTTCAAAATGGTCCAGGATCAGAAAAACAAAAGACACAAACCAATCTATGTGAATCACTAAATGGATCAGCACATTTTATTGGAAAGAAATAAGTGATAAAGTCTTACAAATACTTTTTTGGATAGTCTTAATACAAAATTTTCCCTTTATGGAGCAGTTAAAAAGAGTATATTTAACTATTTTTAAATGTATTTTTCTGGCGTTTTATGCCTTTAATGAGAGAGGGCAGGACAGATGATAGAGTAGGAAACAGGGTGTGAGTGGGGAGAGACATGCAGAAAAGTCGCCACAGGACAGACTTGAACCCAGGCTGCCTGCTCATATTGAGCATGACCTGAACCACTGGGCCATCTGCACTACTCATATTTAACTAATTGCACTTAAAAAATCCTCTTGTTTGCAATTGATCCCTTTCAACAGCTTGAAGGTTTAATAAACTTTCTGTTTTTGAACTGAAAAACTTTTCTTCATGAAGAAGGGTTTGTATTTCTGCCCTCTCACTCTTGTATTTTTCTTCCTGTAAAGTGGTTAGCTAAAGGTCGTTTTTTTCCATTAATGGGATTTTGAGAAAAGCAGTTTTTCATTCCCTGTTTGGCACAGGTGACATTTAACAAACTTGAAGCACAAAACCATAGAGAAAGTTAATGCATTTTTTTAGTAGTAGTTCACTGTGATCATACTTGACAGAAAATGCCCGGTCATAATGAGAATATGAAATTCAGAAGTGTTCTTAAACACAGCAGGATCCCAAATCAATACTGCTAATTTGTATATTATTCATAAAACTTTCTTTAGTTTTACACATTAGTGTAATTTAGCTAATTTAGGCATTATCCTTCAGAATAAAAGTTGTAACAAAATGATTAACACATCAAAAATATCAGACCTCCCTCTAACGCAGGGTCAAACAGTGACTCATAAAAAATATACTGAATGAAAAATTCTTATAAAAATATCTCAGAGTATCAAATCGAAAAAGCTCACTCTTGAGAGATTATTTTCAGTTAATCTAAAAATTAAACATAACATTTCTTTGTAATCTAATGATTATTTAGAGATGATTTCACTCTATGTTGGATTAAGATTAAATTTATGAGGATTCGGGGAAAAGGCTGTGAAACTTCTGTGCGATTAGCCGAGCATTTTCAGGAGGACATGGCATCACAGGGAGACGAGGAGGACCCAGAGTCAAGCCGGACAGCTCTGCCATCAGCTGCTTGTTCACTCCCAGATCAAAACCTGTCAATGACAATTCAACATGCTCACATGGACATCTATCCCCGACATTGTTTCAGGTGGGCTGCTAAAATACTGGTGCAATGTCATGTGTTCTGGTTACTGTAAATGCTCATATTTGGGTAGAAATGATCAAAACACTGGTATCACTTACCAAATCCCATGGCATATCTGATGAGATCCTGCAACTTATACTAATTGTGAAGACCAGAGACATATGTTTGTCACTAGATTTGACTTAAAGGCTTAATAATAATAATAATAATAATAATAATAATAATAATAATAATAATAATAATAATAATAATAATAATAATAATAATACCACACCTGTATCCTTCTGGCCTCTGCTAGGTTCCCATTTTCAAATGCAGCAATAAGCTTGTTCATATCACTTCCCATGTAGTTATAAGTGCTGTGACAGAAAAAGAGAGGTCATTAATTGCTAAGCACAGAGTTTTAATAGAGACAGAAGATGCCAAACTGACCTGCCAACTGCCCCCTGAGCTCCCATAGCCAGACCTGCAAGCAGTTGCTGTGGCAAAATGAAAGAGAGTCGTTCAAGGTTTTTTAAGGTGGGGGTTGGAGTCTCAAAACATCATTTTGCAAAGTAATCTGCTGGAGCAAAGAAGATAGAGACAGAAAATGCTGACCTCATCCACACCATGTAAGAATGTCCATTGGGCTGGACTGTAGCTGATACACAGGCCTAAGTCCATCAGGTTTGTATCGGAGAACTTTACACCTCCGAAGGAAGGAATGAGACTCTCAATACCCTCTAACACATCTCTCACTGGCACTGAAGAAAACAAACACACCAACATACATAAGTTAATATGACCTGTTATGAGGCATGCTTATTCTCAATCAATTCTCAACACTAACCGTTCACACCAGTAAGTGATGGAATGTGATAGTAATAGAAGGGCAGAGTTGGGGCAGCTGAAGCCACCTCTTGGAGAAACTTCCTTAAGGCATCTTAGGCAGGATGAGAAGAGGATAAATTTACATTAATAAAGCACATTAGTTTGTAGCACCTAGAAAACTAAGCTTGACAAGCCTGTTGCAATGGAGCAAGTGAGAGTGTGTTTTATTTTTACTGTGTGTGAACTATGATGTTATAACTAAGGTTTACAATCGATGCATTTCAAAGTCAGACCGTCATATACCTGGACCTTTGGGCTTCAAGAAGAAGGGACTCATGACTGCAATTGAATCAGCCTCGGACTCTACAGCATGGCGAGCCTGAAGAGATAAGGAAAAATGAGAGAAGAGACGTGAAACCTGCTGAACGTGTTACAGGACATGACTTGTGTTTTAGCAAGAAGTTGTACTTTCATTGCTTGGCCAAAACCAGTTTCTTCCAGTCTGCTCTGTTTGCATTGCTTTTTAACAGTTTGGCACACAACCTCTCTTGAAATGGCATTTCCCAACGATGCCATACTGTACCATTTTAAAAAAAGGACTTACATAAATTAAAAAATATAATCTTGGATGAACTCTACTGAACCCTAGAAAAACCTACTTCCATGGACATAAAAAATATTTGAAGCTCAGATGAGAAACTGTCAGTTTTGTTCATTTCTGGATCAATGTAATTACTATTTTTTAAGGCAATCTCCTTGTTTCGAATCTCCAACACACAGTTCACAATGAAACTTACAGCATCATTAAGCTACACAAACATTTCACATGAAAACATTCAGCCTGTCCCTGAACAAACACACACTATCCTGTCACACCTAACAGTCAGTATGCTCACAACTCACAATAAGTATTAAGTATTAGGTATTAAGTATTGAAATAAATAATAATGATTGGTCTAGTCTGGTTGTAAATCATGTTGAGACATTACTCTTAAATTCCTTTGCACCTCAGAAAGTACGGATATGGTGGCATTTGGTTCCAGCTTTTTTCCATGAAGGTTGTAATACAAAACCAAACAGCAACCTTTGGTCTAAAAATATGGGGTAATGCAGAAGTGCTAAAATCTGCAGTTTTTCGAGTGTCCGCTTAAGGCTGGCTCTGGAAGTACCGGAAATCACGTACACACCAAGACAAAAAAGATGATTTTAAAAGCAGAAATAAATGTTTGCAGCTTGGTACAAAAATGTCATCCGTCTGAATAGATGATTTCTCTAACGGCGCACGCTGTTCGAGGGGTGTATTTTATTTCTTAATCTGCAGTTTAAAAGGTATTAAGGTCACCAGAGAGAAGTGAGTTGCATAACCCTGCAGATACAGTCTTTAAACAAATAAGACTGTTAAAAGGAAGTGGCATGATATTTTTGATAAACATTTTAAAACAAGATCAGTAAAGACAGATGAGGAGGTATATTGTCCAAAGGGGGCACTAAAATCTTCACAAACTTATGGTTCCACATATGAGCTTTAAAGCCACTCCTAAAAAGTATAAAGATGGTAAATATTCACATCACTATAGATCACATGAAGGCAGCTACTCACCAGTTCTTGTGAATCTCTAAGACTCTGGCAGCCAACATGCACGATCACATGTTGCATTCTGGGAGGACATGCACACAATTCATTCAATTCATTTCACAACCAGTCTTCATCTGTGTCTCTTGCAGCTGACTCAACATATTGACAAATCTCTAAGCCAAAAAAAAAAAGGAGAAATCTGAAAAATCTGACATGACTCACTTGCCCTTTGATTTCTTACACCACTCCTCTGCCAGTGCCTTCCTCTCTGCAACAGTGAGGGATAAGCTTTCCCCAGTGGTGCCATTGACTGAAAGTGAGTTAAACTTTGTCTTATTGACAGAAAATGTATTCACATCACAAGCAAGATTAAAAAAAACACATCACATACAATATACATGAGAAATAAACGGATGAAAGCAAGTTAAAGAGAAACGTATATCTCTTTATGAAATTAATTAACCATACATGATGAAGCCTTTGTGGAGTTGAGATGCAATAATTTTAATTCTATTTTTTAAAGTAGAGAAATTACGGACTGTCAAAAACATGAAAAACACTACATAAATTGTTGCTGCAAAACTGGGGGGTTAAAGATGTAAGGTTGATTCTGATGAGAATACAGAAAATGATGAAAACCAAAGGGAGGATTCCTCAGGAAAACTTACCAAATATGTTATATACACCTTGCCTCTGTGTCAGGTAGTCAATGTAAGGTTCAATCAGTGACAGGTTGATTTCACTGTTTTTGAAACGAAAAAAAAGTGAAAAAAATTATTGGCTTGGTCCTATATATTTATTCAAACATAGGCTATAATCCTACAGGGGGGTCAAATATAGCGTACCATAATGCTTTCTTTTCTCGTTTTTATCCTCCTCAATTTAAAGACAATGTGCACAGTCGCACAGCACATAAAATCAGTGCAAAAATGGACAGGCAGTGAGAGGGAAGTGGCTCCAGCTTACCCCTGTGTAGTTAATGGAGTGAACGTGGCTGCAACAAGTCCTGTCGGCTTTTTATCGTTAACAACAGCCATGGTTAAGATAAGCAGGATACCTGGCATTTGAAAAGAGGCATGTTAGACAGAAAACAACAGAAATGAGAATGGAGGACGACATTTAGTACGAGATGGAGTCAGCAGACACATATCACTATCATTTGCCTGAAAACCAAGTTTACAGCCTGATTCAACTGTGCAGGATGCACCGACAGGATGAGACGAAAGATACAAAAACAGATTTATCTATTTGTCAGAGGAAATGAATACTTACTCTGAATAATTCTTGTTGAAAGTTATTTCTTTGTTCTCTAGTTCCGCCACTCTTATCAGAGGAAGGCTCCTTCTGTGCGCATACAGGGCAATAATTTTTGAGGATGTTGTTTACACCATAGGGATACACATATAGTGGTTGAGGGTTGCTCTTATAGTGTCATGTGAAATCGTATAAGCATCAACTGATTCCGCAAAGCTTCATGGGACATGTAGTCATATAGTTGCTTCATGAAAAAAACATTGATTGAAAATACTTCAAAAACGTACGTGCAAGTACGTCAACAATGGCTGTCATGATTCTTAGTTAAATTTAAGAGGTGGGATTAATATTTGACCTCAGATATTGACGTTGAGTTTAGAGCTTGTTAAAATTACAACTATTATTATAAGCGAGTCCATATTTATGGTTAACATGGATATGGAAAGGACCTCGTACTACATGTCTCAACATTGCCGATGATAACGAAAAAAATGTAGCCTAGATTGATTTTACGGGGGCGCTTTTACTGGTCTGGTCTGGTTTTAAGTTATTTGGAGGGTTGCACTTTTTCTGTATAGTTCTTTGTCAAAACAAAGGTAAATCTTTGTTTTTATATTTATATATTTAGAACAACTAGCCTCAAATGAGGATGGTTCCGATTTCTTGTTCTTTTCACCCTTAAAAAGACTTTCAGGTGAAAGCGTCGTCTGCTTTGTGAACCCTTTACAGTATTTGCACGATTGGTTACTCATACGTGCAGGTTAAATATGTTCGACATGTGACTTAGCCTTCACACGATAATACCGCAAGTACCAAGAGAGAAAAGCATTTTTTCAGCCGCCCTACTAAGAGAAAAATATGTTGCCTGAAACAAAATGTCAGGGCGAAATAAACAATGTTTCAGGAAGCGGATATGTTGACGTTTTCGACGCAACAGTATCCGGTTGTGAAGGCAGGCTAGCAGGACGATTCTTTAGCTTACGACAAAACTGTAGAAGTTATACCTCAAGAAACAAAAGATAGCCTAGTTAGAGCTGCTGCCAAGCAATGGAGGTAGTTTTTGATTATTTGTCTTTTATTTTTGGTCTTTCCGTCGTCTCCAGTCTGGCTAGTTAGCAGAGCTAATTAAAGCCTGACAAGTGGTCGGCTGCTTCTTGGACTAGCTGACGAAATATAGCTGTCACGATGGGGAAATAATTAACCTACCAAAGGTTTACTGTTAACAGGGTGGTAAGGGGAGCTAGTATTCACTTGGCTGGTGTTTTTCTTTTTGTTTTATAGGCTGTAACATTTGATTGTGTGGACTAAGTGAACGATTTGAAGGTTTCGGGAGAGAGGGATTGTAAACACGATTAAGACAGGGACTGTTCTCTCAGCACGGTTTGCATTACAGGTTTCAGATATGACGTGTCTGTTTACCACAGAAGCTAGAAGTATCCTGCATTGTCGTTGCTTTTTGTTTTTATCTGGTAAATTGTGTTCCAGTCGATAACATATTAAGAAAGTATGATCCAGAAGTATAAGCCAAAAACTATGTAGTGTTAGTCTTCTGGACGCCCCAGTGTCACGCGTGTGTTTAAGTCCGGGTGACGGCTTGGAAAAGTAAACAGGTGTGACAATCCAACCTGTACACAGAGCTTGTAACAATACTGCACTACATCAATTGCCGGGCACATCTCTGTAAGTTCCACGTCGATATCTCCTTACTTGAATTAGCAACATTCCTTCAAACTAATTAATTGCCGTTTTGACTTGACATTTTGAAGCGCACATTGTACGGTATTGCCTCTTGACTAATAGTCATGAATGTGGTGTTGTTGATATTTTTTTAGACGCTTAAATGAAGGGTAGTTTGCGTGGGCTCATCAGCTGTTTGTTAATGATGCTTTCCAGCTGCAGTTTTCTATAAGGAAAAGTCAAAAGGTGCTTAAACATGGACTCTAATGGTATAGCCTTGGTGGGAATGTAAAGATTAAGGTTCCCTAGATATTTTTGTAAGTTTGGGCTGTTTTTGTTGAGAGCCATGGTGATGATTGAGTTTGCAAAGAGCCAAACTGTAGTTGTATGTATATTTTTGAGATCTTGCCCAGCTCCCACAATGCCAGTTCTGCTGTCCTTATTGGTGCTGCTTGGATCATTGTGTGGTCCTGGATGGGCCATGTCACAAGAGGAAAAGAGCAAGCTGAGGTGAGTCGAGAAGACATAACATTCATTTAACAACTTCCCACCTGAGAAAAAATGTTCTTAAAGCTGACTTATCTGTCACCCCCACACTGAAGGAACCAAGTGGTTGAGATGTTTGACCATGCATATCAGAACTATATGGTAAGTTATATAGTCTCTTTAGTACTACTTTTTATAGATCAATATTAGCCTAGATAGCAATATTAAAATTAAGTCAGTTTAGTTGCTTGTTGGTACTCACCTATTTTAATCACCTATTTTATTTGGTGTATGTTTTTTTGCACAATTCATGACAATTTTTTTGCTTGGTTTTCATTTAAAATCCTTCCAAGTTTCTAATCAGATCTAAACAAGAAAAAAAAAGAAACAGACCGAGCGTGGTGTTAAAGTGTTTTTTTCTGTTCTTCAGGACCATGCTTACCCAGCAGATGAGCTAATGCCACTAACTTGCAGAGGAAGAGTGCGTGGACTCGAACCTAGTCGAGGTGATGTAGATGATGCTCTGGGAAAGTAAGTGGCACAATGTGTTTGTTCCTAAATACATAATGTAATAACAGGCCAGTGATGACGCAAGTTCACTTGTGTCACCACACCTGGTTGAGCTTTTGGCAGAGTTGTTGGGTACATGTTCTCAAATGACTATAATTATGCCAGGTAACATTAAAGCAGTTATCCTTAGAGGCAATCAACACCCTTTGTAAAAAAAAGTGCTGTCTCTCTGACAGGTTCTCTCTAACCCTCATCGACACTCTGGATACTCTGGTGGTGAGAATTCTTTTTCCTTTTGTCCCCACTTATTTTTTAGGATACTATTTCAGGCTGTTTTTGAGTTGATGTTACCACAGACAGCAGAGATAGTTCATAAATGGGAAGATTGTTTGACAAGCACTCTGCAAGAAAAGAAAAACCCAAACAAACCTGTTGTCTACCTTTCACTGCATGCGTTTTGAATAGAATTTTAAAAAAATAACCAGAGTATATTTTACATGCTTGAATTATATATTAGTCAATTATTAAACTCTATTAAGTTCTGGTTCCAATTGTGTATCTTTTACCCCACTTGCCAGCTTCTGAACAAGACAACAGAGTTTGAAGCTGCAGTGAGGAGGGTGCTGACCGATGTCAGGCTTGACAATGACATTGTGGTGTCGGTGTTTGAGACCAACATTCGAGTCCTTGGGTGAGATTGGAATACACTGTGATAAACTTTGAATTCATTAAATTTTCTTTCTGGCATGCAGTAACTATATCAGTTGTTCAAAAACATTTTAAAGAAAACTATTAATTCTGCTGTAATCAGTTCTTGAAATGCAGTTGTTTGGTGTCATGTACATTCAGAGGTCTGTTAGGAGGGCACTCCATGGCTTTGATGCTGAAGGAGGGAGGACAGAACATGCAGTGGTACCAAGATGAGCTCCTGCACATGGCCAAAGATCTTGGTCTCCGACTGCTTCCAGCCTTCAACACCAGCAGTGGCCTGCCTTATCCCAGGGTGAGGTGCACAATTAATGATGCATCTACTCCACATCAGAACATATGTTGATTTTTAAAAAAATCCTCTAAGATTAAAAAAAATGCTTAAACAATCTTGGTATCAAACTATTTAAATCATATGTGATTTGTGCATAATGGCACATAGCGCCAGCTACTGTGTGACAAATCTACATCATCTCAGGTCATGATGATATACTTTCATTATCCACTTGACTGCTCACAGCTGTCGCATCTTTTGAATGCAGACATTTGTATGCCTGACTAATTTTCATGCACCATCTCTTACAATCTAAATGTGTTTCATGCAGATTGTGTTTTTATGTAATTTATTTTTGCTTGACAGGTGAACTTGAAATATGGTGTCAGGGGTCCTGAGACGAGAACAGGCACAGAAACCGATACCTGCACTGCCTGTGCAGGAACCATCATCCTTGAGTTTGCTGCCTTAAGTCGCTTCACTGGAGATCCTGTGTTTGAGGTATCAACATTTTCATCATATATAAGACCGTTTTATGCCTACGTATTCACAGTTTGTAAGAAGGTGCATAAAATTGTACTTTTCGACTCAAATACTGAAATACCGTCATCACATTGTATGAAGATGAGAAAGCAATGCAATTATATAAACCAGCATATTTAATGCAAAATAGCTATGTAGAACAATCCAACATTTGTTTTAAAAGATTTGAACCCATTTAATGCCAAAACAAGTTGTAATGTACTTGTGCTCGATCTTAGAGTACAAAACAAAGTTTAAGTTTGTGTTCTGTGCTTGCACAGCAAACATTCCATCACCACAGATAATAGCTTGTAAACACTAAGGAGCCATTTGAACTGCCACGTAATCAGCATTTACCAGCCACACCCTACAGGTTTCATCCTTTTTGTTCGCATTGTCTAATGTTAAAAAAAAAAACAAAAACAAAACAAAACACATGGTCCCCTCTGAGCTTTTGCTTAGTGTTGGACACTTTCAAGAGCAGCTGATCAGCTGACCTGAGAGAGCAGGTGAGTGTGTATGGTTATAGACGCTCATAGAGTTAGGGCGGGGCAATACCATTGAAAGATTTAAAAGTGAATTGAAGAATTTCAAAATGAATCCTAAACTGAATGGGCAGCCAGTGGAGTGAGGCTTAAATGGGAGAAATATGGTGGTATTTACGTGTGCCAGTTAAAAGATGTGCAGCTGTCATTCTCTACCATCTGGAGATGGGTGATTGAGGACCAACTAACCCCCACATACAAAGCGTTACAGTAATCCAGCTGAGTGGTAACAAAGGTGTGGATTACTGTCTCAAAGTGCTGCTTTGAAAGATTTGGCTTTATTTTGGTTCTTTTTTTATAACGGCCTAATCTTACTGGCAAGCTTAAGCTTAGGTCCATTTTAGTTAGTGACTAAGATTTAGTTAGTTAGTTAGTGGATTAGTGAAGTCCATTTAGCATTAGTGAAAATCTTTAATACTGTATTTTGGCCTTTTGTAGTGGGGCCTGGCATCGTTTCACTTCCTGGCATCTCGACTGCTGATGGAGCACAGTCATGCCTCATGCCTGACAGCTGCTGCATATTGATTTTTCACTTTCTTAATCAATAATGCACCCTTCCTCACACTCTCGCACAGGCCCATGCCCGGAGAGCCCTGGACTTTCTGTGGGAGAAGAGACAGAGAAACAGCAACCTGGTGGGAACCACCATCAACATCCACTCTGGAGAGTGGGTCCGCAGGGGTAAGAGAGAAGAGGAGAAAAGAGGAAGATGATAGGTGGAAAGGACTGAAATGAAAAAGGTGGATGTGGTTTTTGAGGGGGAAACATTTAACTACATTTCTTTGTGTTGAGAGGGGATTTGATTTAACTGAAGGTATATGTGTAGAAAATAGAACATTGTGTCCCTAAAGTCATTTTTCTGTCCTTTGTTGTGATGTATGACTGTATGATTATTGTGTTCTCCAGATAGTGGAGTCGGAGCAGGAATTGACTCCTACTATGAGTACCTGCTGAAGGCCTATGTGCTCTTGGGAGATGATCAGTTTCTGCAGCGGTTCAATATTGTGAGGACAGTTGCACAAACACACACACACACACACACACATGAGATGAGAGTATCCTGATGCCTCTCTATCTCCACGGTGTAACATTTAGTCACTGTGGCTTACATTTTATTTAGCACCATAAAATATAACTTTATTATGAATTCTTCCACTTTGTTTGTGCATTTAGCACTATGCATCTATAATGAAATACATCAGCCAGCCTCCCCTGCTACTGGACGTCCACATCCATAAACCTCTCCTCCCTGCTCGCACGTGGATGGACTCTCTGCTTGCTTTCTTTCCCGGACTGCAGGTCAGATAAAAACTTTTTTTTTTTCCTGTCGGCTGATGGCTTTTCAGTACTTTTTTACAAACTGTACTTACTTTTGATGTCTCAGGTGTTGAAGGGAGATATTCGTCCAGCCATTGAGACTCATGAGATGTTGTATCAAGTGACAAAGAAACACAACTTTCTTCCAGAGGTAATCTCAGTCCGTCTGTGTATCCAACCTTTGAACCCATTTCAAACCCTGAAAATGACTCAGTTTTGTTTAACCTTGGGGTCCAATATTCTATATTCTTGTGTTGCCAACTGAAACTGTTCAGAGGGGAACTAGCTTGCGTTTCATGAGACACAGCTGCATTTTATCTTCGTCTGCTGTTCTAATTACAATGCTTGGATGATGTGCTGACCCGTTCGTCCTTCTCCATTTATCCTCAGGCCTTCACCACTGATTTCAGGGTACACTGGGCCCAACATCCCCTGAGGCCTGAGTTTGCAGAGAGCACCTATTTCCTTTACAAGGTAATACTGCAAAGAAGCTTGACGTAATGCAGACGCTCTCTGTCACTGCCTCAGAACAATTAATGTCTTTTACTGTGCAGCTTGGCTGCCCCGAGATTTGTGAAACGTCGACAAATTGAAGTTCGAGATCTAATTCCCTCCATTTTGCCAAAATCTCAATGTGCACCAGAAGTCCCCTGTGAATTTTAGAGACACTATCTCCATTTCTGCAGTAATGAAGCAGCCTTCAGCCAAACTGAGCACTAATTACAGTTCATCATTATCATATCATAAAACCATGCCTTCTGGTGTCTGGTAGAAATATAAGTAGGAGCATAGTGTGATAAAATCTTGTGATCACTTTCTTTAGAAAAGGAACTTGGAGCTTTGTGTCAGTATGTGTCACTAAAGCCATCTCCTCAGTCCGTGTACTGTCCTCTGTAATGACCATGTTTTGCCACTGTTCTCTTGTCCTTTCAGGCCACAGGAGACCCTTATTACCTTGAGGCAGGTCGCACCATCATGGACAACCTCAACCGCTTTGCTCGTGTCCCCTGTGGCTTTGCAGCAATGAAGGATGTACGCACAGGGAGCCATGAGGACAGGTTGGGATAAACACTTAATTTCTTGTATTGGGTGTTTTTTTGCCCCAGTTTGTCACAAAATTATATTCATATTTTTAAAAGCGATGACACGGAACACTTTTCCCTCTTCTCTTTTCGGGGTAGATTCAGCAGCATCTCCTCTGATGCACTGGTCCGATTATAAAACAGCACCACTACAACTACAATGTCATGCAGTGATGTAGCTAAATATTAATTTGAAAATGACCCCTCCTTCAGATTAGAGAGCCCACTCCTATAGTAATATAAAGGCATGGAGTGCACAATCTTTCCACAAAAGTGAACATCCTGACCCTGTTTGACTGCATTCATGGGAACATGGGATCAAATAATCATTCTGCTAACAATTCATGAAAAAAAAAAAGGAGGATCCCGTGGTTTGTCTTGTCTTCCCTCCGTGCAGTATCTTACCTTACCTCTCTGCTGCTTTGTCAGGATGGACTCGTTCTTCCTAGCCGAGATGTTCAAATACCTCTTCCTGTTGTTTGCTGATGCTGAGGACCTACCTTTTGACGTGGAGGATTATGTCTTCACAACAGAGGCTCACTTGCTTCCCCTGTCCCTCTCCACAGCCCCTCACTCATCATCTGTTCCCTCAAATAAAACGGTAACATCTGATCACATATTAACTCATCCTGTTTCCAAATATTCAGTGATAAGATTATTTGATAATCTGTGTTTGATTCTTCAGTCAGAAGAAGAGCTGGATGACTCTAACTTTGATTGGACGTGCCCAAACACCCGCCTCCTGTTTCCTGACCCTGCCTTTCCTCGTAACCTGAGAGAGCCGATCCGAAGTGCTGTGGACAAGAGCTGCCCCAGACCTGCTCCTTACCGGTAAAAACACCTCCAGGTGTAACCTCTTTATCTCATGCTACTCTATCATATTCTTAAACTTGATCCTTCTGCCCCTCTCAGGGAGCTTGGTATGGGTCGCCCTCCTCTAAGGGCTCAGGACTTCATGGCCAATAACCCTGAACATCTGGAGCTACTGAGGAGGATGGGGGTCAGTCTTATCCACCTGAAAGATGGCAGGGTACAGCTGGTACAGCATGCTACACAGGTAACAGCTGAGACAAAGATTAGCATAAAAACCACCCAATCCAAGGCCAAAACAATGACACTTTCTATATATTGACTTCAGAAGTCTTGATGTTCTTCCTGTCACTGTTGTTTTTGATCCTCTGTTTCTCACACCTAGGCGGTGAGTGCTGTAGCAGCAGAAGACGGCGTACGTTTCATGCAGGAGATGATGGAGCTGTCCAGCCAGCAGCAGAAAGAGCAGCTGCCTCCCAGGGCCATTCAGATCGTCTCACATCCGTTCTTTGGCAGGGTTGTGCTGACTGCTGGCCCAGCACAGTTTGGCACAGACCTGTCCAAAAGTTCCACAGGGGTGAGTGGGTTTAGAGCTGCCAGGTTTCACGTCAGCACTTAACCGTCCTTTGGTTAATTCCTTTTCCAGAGCTACTTACTTTCCCCCGATATTATAAAGAGGGCAGTTCCTAGATCATTTTCCTAATTCAAACAGAGGATAAGATGAGGAAAGCGGATATGTGGGATTAGACTGAACCTTTGTACACCCAGATAATTTTGTTATAGTTAAAAATTTGTATCATTAATGTTTTGTTATTCCAACCTTTGCGTAGGTACGAGGCTTTGTCACTGTAGCTGAACCATACAGCGGCTGCTCTGAGATCACCAATGCTGAGTACGTCCAGGGCCACATCGCTCTCCTTCAGAGGGGTCAGTGTATGTTTGCAGAGAAGGCCAGAAACATCCAGAAGGCCGGCGCCATCGGAGGCATAGTCATTGGTGAGTGAGAGCTGATGATGGCAATAGATGGAAGATGACCTCTCAATGGCTAAATAGATTATGATAGATTAAAATAGCCCGATGGAATTATGATTAAGTTATGATTAAATAGCAGAACTTAATCAACCTGTCTGTTTGCATCTTTTGGGCCTCCTTCATTCTTATGCAGAATCCTCACAGGTCTCTTTCTTCTTTCGTCTCCTCTCAGATGACAATGAGGGCAGCAGCAGCGACACAGCTCCCTTGTTTCAGATGGCTGGGGATGGCCGCAACACAGAAGACATCACCTTACCTATCCTCTTCCTCTTCCACAAGGAGGGAAACATCCTGTTGGAGGCACTTAAGGAGTACAGGGAAGTGGAGGTGCTGCTAAGCGACAAAGCCAGAGACAGAGGTGTGACATTCTTCCATCAGTCGCCTCCTAAATTGTTCAAACTCCTCTCTTTTTGTACTTATAGCCTTCATTAGGACATTCTAATCCGTTTCCTCTGTCTGAGCCTCATTATGTGCTCTGCTTCATAAAATAAAGATGAGCTTTAGGGATTCAGGCACTTTTTTGCAGATCGTGACTCATTCCACAGCCACCCACCAGCTGTTTTTGTGATGGTGTATGGTGGAGGTTTACACCCATATCAATATTTCATCCTCACTATTTTCCTCTTTATCCTCATTTGCCAAATCCCTCTATTCCCTGTGGTGGACTGTAACAGTGGCTTTCCTCTTCTGTCTCTTCTTGGTTTATCTTCTTTTTCATCACCCTCTCCCTTTTGGATGAGCAGCAGCCATATTCAAAGGTAAACCTCTACCTGGCAGCCTCATTGAGGGCAGTAAGTATTCTATTTCTTCTTTCTCTGCACGTCATCAGTATTTTTCATCCTTTCTTCTGCTCATATCTCGGTTTTTATTCCTTACAATAACGCTTTCATGTCTGCCTCCCCTTCCTTCTGCTTTACCTGTTGGCACCTTCTCTTGCAGGATTGTATTTGATTTTGATAGGAAGGCTTGGTGCAACCCTAGTGCTGCTATTTGTCTTTTTTTCCCATCAGTTTTGAAAATGGCAGCTCTTTGTATGTGCTTTGTCACTGGAACAAACCTAGAGCTAAACTTAACAGTCATGTGGTGTGATAGGATGGCCAGTGTGAAGATGTTCACCAAACATTATTTTTACTATCTACTTTAATATGTTCAGCTGTGTTGCCAAGTCTGCATAAGTAATGCTAAGAAGCCTAAAATGAAACCATATGCAATGAAGCAGAAGCACTGGGTTCAGTAAAAGACAGTTTACTAATTCCTTTAATTCATGGCTTGTAACTGCAGCCAAAATGACAGTAATGAGCAGAGAACCTGCACCTGCCCTTGACTTAAATTATAAAGCTGCACTGGTGCATTCACTGACATTTGGTTGTTCATTCTTGCGGTCCAACACAGTAAATTTCCATTAATTTTATACTAACATGCCGTTTTTTTCCTACACCTTCACACTGCATTGAGGAACTATCTACATTTTCAGAAACTAACACGTCTTTTTTAATCACATCCGTGCAAAATTCACACTATCACTTTTTGCCAGATTTCTTTTCTCAGTTGACTCTCAGTTTGGTTCTGCAGTTATGTGAGAAAAGATTTTTTTTTTTCCTGTGGGAAACATGACTCATCATCAGCATCATGCTGTTGTGGTTGACAACCTCTGAATGTGGGTCTATTTTTGACCAAGAAAGGCTTTCCAGTGGGCATGTTGTATAGATCACTGACTGAGTAGGAGGAAGAGGTGTGTATTTTGTGTGTTTCCTGGATATCTATTTGTATTTAGCTGTACATCACACACCCCTGCTTTCCTTTCAGGTGTGGTCGTGCCGGAAGCAAAGGAAGTGCAGTTTACTGAGAAAACAACTCCCACCTCATTCGAACCTATCAGCCAATCGCAAATGAGCACATTGGAGATGGACGAACTGACTCTAGAGGAGGTTTCTCCATCACAGGAGGAAGTCAGTGCTGTAAATGAAGACGCTACTGCTGCACAGGAAGTGACGTCACCTGAAGAGGGCGTAAGTCAAACACAGGAGGAGGAGGTGATACAACCCAAGGAAGAGAGAGACTCTGAGGGGGGAGCAAAGCCCGAGGGCCACACAGACTCAAGCAGCCAGTCAGTGGACGAACTGCTGGCTGATTGGCGTGAAGACTTGGAGGCGTTTCAGCAGATGGAGAAAGATGAGCTCTGACAGTCGCCTGGCGCTTCCTGACCTGTGACTGCGGGTTTGATCCCACTGTGGGCGGGAAACCTGGAGGGGACACATCTTCGCACCAGCCCCGATATGATGACAGCTAAGGAGGCTGTGGAGATGTCTTTCACGTGCCAAGAAAGCCCACATACTGTATCTCTGGACTATAAGGGAGTCCTTTTAGCCTGGTAGACTACGGCTGAGACACCAGGGTTCTTACCTCACTTTCTCATACAGTTTCTGTTTATGTCGTAACAATGAAATGAATGAAAGGACCAGATTCTGTGAAACAGTCAGTCAGTTTCTACTCTTATCTCACACTGTTGTTCTCTATGCATCTGTGTCTCCTTTTACTCAAATCAATGCTGGTCCAACAAGTCAATCTAACTAATTAATCCATAGACCAATTAATTTTTCCTGAAATGTGATGATTATTTGTGATGAAACATTAGCTGCCATCATGGTCTTGGCCCTAATCATATTGATGTATGTTAAAGAGTGATTCATGTGGGGAATAAGCTGCAGGATATTTTAATGGCTTTATGGAGGACTAACTCGACACCAAACTCTATCTCTGGAGGATATATGAAGTCATATGTAATATACATATGTATTTGTTGAGATATATTGACTGACTATTCATATGAAGTGCTGCTGTGCTCAGGTTCTGGTTCACCCCCCACAAACTACAACCTCTGGACCACAATAGGGTGGAGCAGACACACCCTCAGCAGTACTGTGAGATGGATCGTACACATGCAGGCAGCCACAGGAGGGCGCTGTGTGATTTGTCTGTCATGCTGTTGCTGCGGACTGCTTGGAAGGGGAGAGATTAGCCTATAAGTTAAAATGAAATAAAAGTTAAGAGGGAACTCGGGAAGACTGTTGTGATTATTTGACTTTCTCTTCTGTTGAACAATGTTCAATTTTGGTTTAGATGTTTACAAAATTATATAAAGTGGGAGGAGTGACTTGAAGTTAGGGGATAAAAGTGTCCTTGCATTATTGATTCTAACTAGAGTTTTGGTCTTGGAAAAGCAAATGCTGAAATTTTTGAGAAGAATTTATTTATTTATTTATTTTAAATGGCCTTATGCAACATCTGTTGACTTTCATTTATTAGAGAGCAGGGAATCTGAGCAATAAAAATTGAGTTAATCGAAATCATTTTTTTCTAATAGATTTATTGGTCTGCAGATGCCCACACCAAACCTCTTGAAATCCAACTTAAAAATCATCAGTCAGCGACAAAGCATGACTGTAAAAGCAAGTGAAGTTTAGTGAATATAGAAACACTGAGTGAAAGTTAATTGTTGGACCAAATGGCCCTTTTGGGAAAATTATACCATCATACATTGGAGTATAATTTAAATAAAGATATGTCATTTGAATGTCACCTAGCTGAACTACAAATTAAGCATTGGAACTCTTCTAGCAGACTACAACGCTATTACTCTTATATGAGAGAACTTCCTTTTGCTATTGTGCATTTAAAATATGGAAGTCTTCAGTGACAATAATGTCACTTAAAAAATTGCAGTGTTACAGATAATATTAGAATAGAGGGGTTTTTTTGTGAAGATGACTGTGTATATCCCATTTCCAACTGTTGCCATTTTCCCATATACTCATTTTTTATGTATTTGTGATAATGTGTAGCTGGCACCTTGGCCAGATCTCTTGTGAAAGGGAATTTGAATCTCAATATTTTTGGTGAAACAACAGTGAAATAAAAATAATGTAATTAATAAATACCACCTTAAAAGAAATAAAATAAAGTGGAACATGAGTTTGCCTAGCATGAAATTAAAATACTCCAGAACACACTGATGTTACTGATTTTTTTTCTGTAGAAATTTAATTTTCAGTGAAAATGTAAACGCTACAGGCTGTTTCTGCTAAATTTGCTCATGGTCGCCCACTGTTAGCTTTGGAATCAAAATAAAGAGCAGGTCCAGCAGAGATTGCTGAGTTGTTGGGGCACTCCTCAGCAAGATGGCTGCATTGCTGCGCGCTACAGTGGCATCCTGGTGAAATGACGCAAGCCACAGTTTACGCTGAGTCCTCGAGGCTCTGAGCTGCTCTACAGTCTCCTCGCGCAGATCCCGCCCGGAAGACCGACCGGCTATCCTCTAGTGGACCGAGCGGGACCGGTTCATCTGAGTAAGTAACAGCGTGAAATACCTGTTAATCGTGTCCTAGCGGTGTCATTTACCTGTCAGTGTGAACTATGCTCCCGTGTGTGGTTTCTTTCTCTCTTTTCTCCAAGCTTTTGTTGTTGTTTCCTGAGAGTACCGTGATTAACCGGCGCTTTCCTTCCTCCTGCACACGGGGCTTCGCATCTGTCGATGGTTTGTTGTTGTTGCTTCTGGTTGTAGTACTCGCTTAAATCACGAACACAGCTTTGGTTTCAGCATTTTATCCTGATTTCCAACGAGACGTGTTCGTTTATCTCGTTTGGAGTATGTCAATACGCTCGCTCGGCTCGGACAGCATTGGCTCAGCGCATTTCAAATTTTCCACACATCCTGGTTGGCTGCTCGTGCCACCCTGTCCCGCTGCTCCCTCATTGCCTGTCCGCCCGCTGCCGCTGGGGAGGCCGTTTGCTGTGGTTAGAGGGGGAACACTCAGTAGAGGGAAGACTGGACCTTGGCTGAAGGAGGCTACAGGCCGTTAACCTCTGTGAAAATGAAACTATGTCCACACACCGAGCGTATTTGCACGCCCTCTGCCTACTCAGTCTGTAGGGAACAAAGCGCCAAGTGTCTCCTGGTAGCGCAGCTGGACACAGCTGTTACATCGAGCTGCAGCTCGATCCCCGGGACTGGATGGAGCTCCGTTGCCCGACCTGGAGCTTCTCCTGTGCTACATATCCTCAGTGTGATAGGGGCAAACCATTGCCTTCTGCTGACCCTTAGGGTTTTGGCTCATCTATTAACTTCTTCAGGTTTGGTGCCAATGACAGATGCCTCTGACGGAAGGAGCTGCTTGGTAATGTCAGAAAAGTCACAGGAACCAGCATTGCATTTGATATACTAACCCATTAACCTGCAGTTTATTTGCTTAAACCTAGCCTCACTCCATTTCAGAAGTACCCTGCACCCCGTCACACTTAGAAACTATCACACATAAGAAAAGAGACTCAATAACTACCTTTCTGCTGCCTGGCAGCTGCATTTAAATGTGCCATATGGCCATTAGCTACCCTAGATTTCCCCATCAACAACACCAGAGCATTACATCCCTTTGGTGTTTATGCAGCACCCTGGTGTGAAAGTAGGTTTGTATGGCTGAGCATTACAGAGTCTCTCCGGCAGCTTACATCAGGGTTATATAGATGAACATCAAGTAACAGCAATCCTGTGAGTGGATGCTGCAAGTCCCCTTTTGAGCTTGATTTACGTGTCCATCTTCATTTATGTGCCGCTGTCTGCCTTCCTCTCCCACCCTTGCTTATTAATGTGAATGTGTGTGTGTGTGTAAGCTTGCATATGTTCACCAGGAAGTAGAAACACAAGTGTCTTCCTCCCTCTAAGCTGATTGACTGGCAGTTCAGGCGGTCATTTGGCACCTGTTTTGGGCCGCTATGCAACACCTGTGATGTCACTGCTTGAGGAGGTGGAGGGTTGCCATGGCTACCAGGAAGTCTCCTCCATCTGTCTGTCTGTGCGTCTGTTGGAGGTGCTGTGAGGGAGTTCCCATGACTCGCTAACATCCAGTTTGTGTTTGCTCTGACTGTGTGGTGTTTTCTGGGTGGCAGTGCTTAGAGCTGTCAGGTTTGATGAGATGGTCTGAAATGCTGTGCAGAAAGCGCTAAGCCAGCACAACATGATCCCCCTGTGTTGTGTGTGTGTGTGTGTGTGTGTGTGTGTGTGTGTGTGTGTGTGTGTGTGTGTGTGTGTGTGTGTGTGTGTGTGTGTGTGTGTGTGTGAGAGAGAGAGAGAGAGACAGAGAGGGAGGGGGAGGTAGAGTGTGAATTTAATTTAAGGAGCTCGCTTGCCAGTCATTTTGTGCACCTTAATACATAACCAGAGTTCAGGCTGCAAATATTGCAGCGTAGAACCATAACATGATCGTTTTTTTTTTTTTTTTTTACATCAGCTACTTTATTTCTCTCATATGTGGTTGTATTTGTCCTCCTGCATTGCAGTGGACGTGCAAGTCTGTAGTTGTGGGCTGTTTTTGACATGAGTGGTCCTCTTACTGCTGGTCCTTTGAGTCAGCAGGGCTTGGCGGTGCAGCTCTCATGCCTGCTCAGTGTATTTCTGTCTGTCCCATGATAAAGCAGCATGTCTCTGTGTCCCTGACTGTGTTTACAGTGTATTTTGTGTTCATAGTCTAGTTTGGATGGGACAAAGAGACACGGTCCCTCTGTCTCATTTCTCACTCGTATGCTCACGCTGAAGTGTTGTGTGTGAATCTCTGCTCTGCTGTCCCATCAGACAGAATGCATCTGTTTCCCATCGTCACGAGTGATGAAATACTCTCTGATAGCATCTCATCTGGCCTGTTACTTGAGAATGACAATGCTACTGTTGGATTCAAGTGAGGACTGAAATGGGGTGAAAACCTTGAACTAAAGCTCATTTATAAAAAAATAAAGGCAGCCTAAAGAGAGAACAGCAAATATTTAACTTTCTACCTTAGATATGTTTATAAAAGCTCTCTGATCAATAATGCATCTCTGGTACTTCAAACATACTCCTGTTTTGCACCTGATTGACTTGAAATCATGAAAAAGAATTAATCGATATATATAGTTCTGATTTTCTTCACCATTAGTTTAATTTTTAAGTCATTGATTATTATTATTGATTACTATGAAATTTAGTGTATTTAAAATGTTGAAATAGTCTTCCTATTTCAAATGTGACTGGATCATGTCTTGCAAGCTTGATGTCGACCAATATTGGTTTCTCAAAGCTGACACCAATAATCGAAGCAATACAAATTTACAAATTTGTAATTTGGAATATTAAATCTCCAACACAAGACTGTGTTAAAATACCTTTAGCAAATGTTAAATCAAAACCAAAACTTTCAACATGAGATACAGGAGTTAACCGGTCACAGTTCAGTTATGTCACTCTGTGACGTCTAGCCAATCAGGAAGTGTTGTGTTTGAGACATGAGGTGGGGCAAAATGTGACAAAATGTTTCTGATTTTTTTTGCAGGGATGGTGTCACAGTCTCACGCTGATAACATTTTCAACAAAGTTTGTCAACAGGTGACTTCTGAAGCCCAATCTAAAATCCCCATTTTTAATAGTCAGGTTCGCCAACATTAAATTGAGGCCAGCAGAATATTGGGCCCTGACGTTAGTGCATGGCAGTTACTGTTTTTGCAGATGGGTGGATTTCTGCCAACTGATGACACTGATGCTCAGCAGAAACACAGGTTCAGTCCTATCTTGTTACACAGGGGCTTTGAAGGTCAACTGCAGCAAAAAATTCATTGAACACCAAAAACATTTTACTGAAACCCAAAAACTGGAGACAGACCAATATGGTTTTTTAAGGGCTAATACTGATTATTAGTGGTCAAGGAGGCTGATATCCGAGCCTTGGAGACTATTCATTTGCAGTAAAAGTGAAACTATTAGGGTCAAAATTTTATATAATACAAACTCCAACACTTAACTTTTTTTAAAATGCCTTTAAACATAAGTTTATTAAGCATCTCCCAGGCTCAGCAGCAGCATGTCTTATAAAGTTAAATGAAAACTTAAATAGATAAATAGTTCCCTAAAGTTTTCTGCACTGAATAAAGTTTTCCAAAATTTGAATTCAACGGAAATGTTATTTTATCTTTCACTTCTTTTTGTTTTAAGTTAAACCAAAAACAAAAAGTGCAGGGAGTTCCCAGGTTCAGCAGCATCTCTTATAAATTTAACTGAAAATTTGAATAAATAAATAAATAAGTGAGGTGACTCTGTGAAACCAATCAGATGACGTGTTTGCAGAAGATCCAAAATAACCCTGTTTTAAATTAACCTCTTATCAGCTGTTGGATTTTAAAAAAGGCAGACCTGGATATGCATCAAAATGCTGAATATTGGTGCTGATAATTGCTGGTCGATAATCGGTCTATCCCTCACAAAAACATTTCACAAAACAAAAAAAAAAAATTCACAAAATGCAGAAATTTTCATAATGTTCAAACACTTAAAAAATGCAAAAGTATAGCTCAAGACATCAAAATATTGTTTTTTACTGAAAAATATTAGTGCTCTTTGATTTTTTTTCTGCTGTATTAAATTCTTAACTTTCAGGGCTTTTGTAATTTTATAAAGTGATTAAAGCCATCATCATGTCTTTAAAATCAGGGTTTTTTTAATGCAGTGTTTGGTTTCCAGAGCGCTTGTTATAAATCTTTTTTTGACTTTTAGTCTCAAACTCCAGAATTCAATTTCCTGTCGATTACAACCAAAGAAGCACTGCGTTCTAAAACCAGAGCGATCATTTACAATCATGACTGAAACTGTCGTCAGAAATAGTAACTGATTTATGTTCTGTCTTTGATTAACTGCCAATTTCCCCTCAGACAAATTATGGGCAGGATATGGATAAAACTAACAAAGTTTTATTTGTCTGACATAACAAGTGTCGTCGAGGGATGAATGGAAGGAAGGAAGGACGGAAGGATAGATAGATGGATTGATTAATCCCATTGAGGAAAAAGATTTCTAATAACTGTATTCGTCACATGGTTTCTTGACACGTGTATCCTCTAAAAACGAGTTCAGTCATACCAACCAGCCAAGCTTCTGTCGTCTCATTAGCCTGTGAATAACAATAACCTCACACTGGCATCATTAGTCTCTCGGACAGCTGATTAAAACCTGTTGAAGAGTCTATTGAATTAAATGTTTCCTGGCTGTGGCCTGTGCGTCACTGAGCCGGATGATGGGCCCACATAGAAAAGTGCTGGTTTACATCTGAAAGAGCAACATTGAGGGTGATATATCACACCAGCTATGTCGAACCATTAAACGCGGGCTCACCTGCAGCTCCTCGGTGAAGGACCCAAAGCATCTCAATGTGATTCATTCACACACCGACTGACATCTGATGCAGCTTTGCCAATTATTCCGCTGCCTGCCTGCCAATAGCACACAGATTGATATTCATTTCCCTCAGCTGTGATAATTTTTAATGAATATTAATGTGGTTATTCCTTTATTTTGCTAGTCGTGGGTTGGTTGTTTGCAATTGAGATGGATTTGGATGAGAAGACATAAACATGCTTGACCTTGTGTTGGAGTAGATCTCTCTATCAGCCACGTGTGGCTGTCTGATAGTAAATGTGATGAACAAGCACTTACACAAAGGGCTAAATGCAAACACGTCAAAACGCTGATGGTAAAAACATAAATGCAGATCACCTTTTACAGGAGTGTTCCTTTTACTATGAGAAACTACAGCCAGCACAGGCTGGTATGTTTCTCTTCAGACCACAGTAACTGTCAGGTCTAAAAATACACCTCTTGAGTAGATCTGAACAAAAACAAGATCTTGAATTGAAGGTTGGGCACCAAGGTTTACAACCTGTGTGTTTAAAAAGTGTAACTCTGAAGCTGAAAGCTGTGTTAATGACCCACCTGATGCTGTACTCTTCTATCGCTTTTCTAACTTTGTTGTGATTCCTCTTTGTCACGTCTTTGCTGACGCTCCCATCCTTTTGATCATGCTTTTCACCTACCAATCACCTCTGGCTCTGACCTGCTTTTACCTCAGACACACACTGGCAGCAGCAGCAGCAGAACTGAGCGGTAGTTTTCTGTGCCAGTGGAGCCGGCACGACGGCCACTTGCCTCTTTTGCTCTTTGAGGGAAAATGTCTTGCTCTCCAGAAGCCACTGCTACAAAAAGCCAGCTGGTAATGGGCCTCAGAGGAGACGTTTTATCCTCTAGCTGAGGTGGAACAATCCACTTTTGAATGGTTTTGGTTCTACCTGCACCGAGTCTTGGCCCAGTAAAGCTCAGATTTCACCCACCCACGCCAGGCTAAGCTACTTAGGTGGTGGGTTCTTACCTTCTGCTCTCTGTTTTCTACCATGAAGATTTTTCAATTTCCGCTCCTTTCTTTAAATGGGCCTGAAGTGAAAACCTAGGCCTCTACCAAAGCTAACTGTTTGTGACGGCTCGCCTTGAAGCTGCTCTTATTTCTCTAGCAGCACATGCCTCAGCTATGTGCAGCGTGTCCCTCGTTGTCAGTCACACGGCCAGGCGAACGTTTTCCCCTGACAGGACAGAGGAGCTCCTGTATCCAACCTTTAACCACCCCCCAACTCACTCTGTTTCTCCACCCATCCCTCACTCTCCAACCACTTGTCACCTGTTGTACAACAGAAAGAAAGACCTAAGAGCCTCTGTGCTCTCAAAAACACTCTCAGAGTGGGAAAGGAGATCTTTAAGAAGCAGGAGAAACCTTAACCACCCACTGTCGTGTGTGTTGTGCGGCGTCCCAGGCTTGTCAGACTGATGGAGTGCTTAAACTGGAACAAGAGGAGAGGTGCAGCATTTGCTGCCTGGCTAGAGTAAATATTATGGTGTGTTGGCCCAGGAGTTGTACTGACGCTGTGTCACAGAGTGAAGCAGAGACACTCTGCAGCACGCAGCATTGATTCACCGCCAGACTTCAGGTACGACATTTAGACCTTTGCTTTTAAGAGCTAACATAATGTCAAGTTTGCAAGGCTCTCATTGGAGGAAGAACATTAATGTGTTGAACAGTTTTGGGTAGTAATAACAATGAGATGATAGATTTAAAGATAATAGATTTTTTGATAGTCTGTAATTTAGTAACACAAACACTTTAATACCCAAGGATACGTCTTTAATATTTTCAGAGTATCAGAGACTAGGGACTAAGGATTTAGTGGATTTAGTAGACTTTTTGTGCTTCAATACAAGAACTTAACGTTGTATAAAAATCCCTAGCACAAAACTGATTCATTCAAAGTTGTTACAGATTTTCAGGTGAATGCATTTATTGTCCAAGCTAATATGGAAAAGACAAAAAAACATGGTGAGTGTATTATAATCAAAATTTTAATGGCTGGTTGAAAATTAAATGGCTGTGTTCATTAGTAATGAAATATAATTTCTCATCTTTATTAAAAAAAAAAGGTTGGTTGGAAATTATCACATATATTTGAGCCTTCTTCACTGATTTAGGCTCTGAATAGTGTTGACTGATTGCTTCATACCACCAGGGATACTGAACGGATATTGAAGTCCTTCATTATTTTTATGATGCCACATGTGATGTGATCATGTTATCCAACCCTCTTTAATGGTTTTCTTCGGTATTTTATTTCACAGGCAGGCCAGCTCACCCCCATTCACTTCATAAAAAAGTTTTTATGAAATGAAACATTAACCCCTGTGGCATTACTTTACTTGTCTTCATGTCTTTTTTATGATCCTGACTTCAGTTTAGTCACTAACTACTCAACTTCTCTAAGGAAAGATAGGAGAGTCTGCGCCTCTGTTACAGCTTACTTTAGTGTCGCTTACTTTAGATCTGTGTGGACCAGAAACGTGTTGAAGAGGAGGATAAATCTCTTCTCTGTCACAGGTCGGTGTGCTGAGCGTCTCCCTCCGGGGTTTGACCGCCGCTGATGCCATCACTTCCCCTCTCAGGCTTTCAAATCTTATTCTTACCAGGAAGCTGAATCACAGTCAGCCACTCCTGCTGCAGCAGCCCTGTGACAGGAACAGAGGAACAAACCAATCTGCTAAACGATTACCTGCAACACCCCCTCCCAGAACTGTGCCGGGCCAGTTTTTCAAGCTCTGTGGTTCACTCGCTCTGCCTCTGGCACAACCCTGTGTTTGAGAAACCTTTGCTCTAACTGCACACTGCTTGTCCTGTGTGTTCTGTGAGTGTTTATGCGAGCATGTACGCTCACATCCCCGCGCACAGTCCTGTTGAGTTCCACCTTTGACAAACTGACTTGGAAATAAAGACTTATTCATTCGACTGGGAGTAAGTCGTGTCCCACCTCCAGGTATGCAGGCATGGGCAAGCCAGTGTGTTTGCCAAATGGTTCTCATTTTAAGGTCTTGGTCTGTTGCCATGTTGTAAGGATTTCTTTTTAGCTTCCATGTGCATTTTTAGAGAGTCAGAGCTGTTTTAGTTAAAAAAGGTTTCAGATTTAGTTTTGATGTATTTGAGGCTGCTTGCAGAGGACAACATTAGAAGACGACCCCCTGCCAAATCCAGTGTAAGTCTAGCTGGAAATGACGCCAGAACTGCAGACTGACATCACATTTATTTATATCTGAATCAGGCTACTACTCTGCTGTGCTTTGGCTAGTGCGCCTGTGATCAATGCTAAGCATTTGGAAGGAGCTGCAAAGATCCTGAGGTGGTTGTGTGTGCCAGTTGGTATTAAGAACTCTTATCCCCTTCAGACGATGCAATGTTTATCAGATCATGTCGGCTCATCTTGTGTGTGTGTGTGTGTGTGTGTGTCAGCAGGAGCCAGAGATATTCGGTCGATATGAGGGTCTTAGCTGACTTTCCTGGCTAAGCTTGTCCCATTGACACACTTCCACTTCTACAGGCAAGCTAAGAGCTGCACACACACAGCAGCTGTCCTGTGGGTTAAATCAACACTGTGCAACGGCCCACTGTGCGCTAACATGTGGCACCACTGAAAGGCTCACCGGGTAGAGCTCAGAGCAAATTCTGGTGGATTCCTCAGCTAAAAGTATAATAATGGAGCTTCTTGCTATGGAAACACGCGTCAAAGACTGTTGAGCATTGGCACCCTGGACTACTCCTTAAAGGCACGGTTGGGAGTCACGGGAAACTAGCATGAATTTGAAAGTAGCATCTCCTTAGTCTCTGTTTAGCCCCCACCCCCTCACACTTGGAACTCCTCCAAAACGACGCCCCCGCTCACATGCACGAGCGCCGCTGATTCATGATCATATAATCATAACTGATTCAAAACCACAGACTCTAAATTGGTCCTCAGCACATCGTTTCTGTTTGCACTACGTTAGCAGTAATCGGGGTATAGGTAGTTTTTCTGCCATTCTCCAGCGTATTTGGATCCCTCACATTGAATCAGAGCTAGAGCATGCCAGCGAAATGTACAAGCAATAGGCGGGCAGAACAGGAGGACAGGATTTGATTGGTTTAACAAATTGGATCCCAGACGCTAGGATTGGTTGGTGTTTTCCCAGGTTTACTCCTGCTGTAGACAGAGGATATTTTTTGCTCTCTTTTAAGAACACATCATGCATTGGTTGCCATTGGGACAGAAAGATCATTTTAACCAGTATATCAAAAAGTGTATCAAATCTGATTACCAACGCTAGCTTTAAGTACCTTTTAGCAGTGATTCAGAGGATTTTTAATACAAATCAGTGTGTGAGTTGGGAGAAGTTTAATCAAAAAACTTTTTTCTGATACACCAACCAATTTTTACAGCAAGGGTGATATTTTCTCCTTTTTTAATTCAAAAGGTCTTTAAAACTTCTGTGACATGTTTTTTAGTTGGTAACTTCTTTTCACAAACCCCAATGGCTTTACCTTGTTGATTCTGACACCATCCTGGGCACTGCATACTTATGTGTCAGAGCATGCTATTTGCTCTCCGTTTTAAGCCCAAATGCTAGTTGGCCGTGTGATTTTCATGCTGTTTGTTTGTGCACAGGAAGCCATGCTAATTTTGACTGAATTATCTAAACATATTCAGAATCAGAATCACCTTTTTTTTTTGCCAAGTATCCTCTGAAAGAGTACAAGGAATTTGACTCTTTTTTAAAAAAAACTGTACCGTCTGTGCAAACATAAACAAACAGTAAATATAAAAACTAAAAGAGTTAAAATAAGTGAAAACTTTTTGTAAAAATGTACAAGCATTTAGGTTATAAATAGCAATGTACATCTTTAAGAAAATGTTTAACGGAGAGAAATGTGCAATGGAAAAACAGACAAACAGGCTGTAGTTATGTACATGAGGCATTTGCATTGTGGTATGACAGTGTTGATGTTCATCAGTGTGATGGCCTGTGGGAAGAAACTGTCCGTGTTGTTATGTTTGGTTTTCAACTGATAAATGTCGAGCAGTAGTTGATCATACTTCAGTTACACAGCACAGCTGTGTAACTGAAGTATGATCAGCAACTAAGAAACCACCCAGGAGGCAATCATTGTGAGGCGATGTCTGTGGAACATGAGTCTGGTTCTGCCCGAGGTTTCTGCCTGTTTAAAGGAAGTTTGTCCTTGCCACTGTAATTTGTTAAATGCAGCAAAGGTCTGTACTAATGGTGGAATAAGATGTGAAAAGACTCCTTATCTTGCCTGCATGTTGGGTCCTTGTTAATAATATAACATTAACAAGTCTAGATTAATGTTATTCTTCTTTAGCATTTTTCTTTAGTTTTTATTATTATTATTATTATTATTGTTATTATTATTATTATTTATGTTTTTTTTTATTTCATTCTGACTTTTTGTCTTCAATTTCAGTTCGGTTCCCTTCCAATGCAAGGCACTGGCTCCTCCTTTCAGAGGCAGGGCTAATCCGAAATAGGGCTCCACAGCTTTCTCCCAAATTTTGTTGCCACTAACCCTCCGCTAGCGGACAAAGTGTGGATGCCTGTGTGCTTGTGCGCATGTGCCAACTGGTAAGAAATGGGCAGAAAACCAGAATATTTCAAATCCACCAAATATAGTTTTTGCATGAGATAAATTGACAAAAAAGAAAACTAAATATTTTCTCCATAATTTTTGTATTTATTTATTTATTTATTTTAGTTTGTTTTATAAACTCACAATACAGTTTGAGCTATCCATCTTTTTTTGTGAAGCCTTATTTTTGTTTTTATTTCAGTTAACGAAAAGGTTTTTTCGCCCCTCATTTCGTTATTGTGTTAGTTTTCGTTAACCTTGGTCTAGACCTGCTAATGATCTTGGAAAGCGTTTTGGAACTTGCTTGTCCTGATTCAGCACTGTATAAACAAAGATTGGTTGACTGACTGATAGTCTGCGGTCTGCAGTGTGTTACTGACTGGTACTACAGGTCTTAAGAAATTCAGCCTCATTACAGGCCTTCCACGTCTTTATTTATTGGTGTGTTTAGCTTTGACCTACTAGCCATAGCTTATATGTATACGTCAAGTAATAGCCACTTGGCTTACAAATCCACAGCCTAACATTATCCCCCCACAAAGCAATAGCTCTGGGACTGCTTGGCCTATTTATAGCCAGCTCCTACTCACTTTTTGATGTTTCAATTCACACAAATCAAAGCTCTTCAAACAGATGCTGCCCACACACTGGAGACCCTTTTCACACTTCAAATCTAACAAAGCTGCTCACGTTTCTCAATACACTCTCATCAGAGGTTTCAGGAGGGAAATCCGTCTGCTTTGCTGCTCTCATATTCCCTTGGGTTCTACCCAAAGAGCCCAGGGTAAAAGAAACGTCTCTTTCTGCTCTGTCTCAGGGGCTGTAGGTACTTTTATGCTGTCTTTTTCTGTCTCTGTAGCTATCTAAGGCTTTTTCTACTCTGCTCAGTGTGCTGTGATACTCTGACAGGTAACATATGGCCCTGCGGCAGTGTTTAAGGGAACAACTCCCCCTCCTCACACACACGCCTCAAAGAATCCTTATTGAGGTGACTGTCGTGAGATTATGCTGGATGAGTGTATAATTTGAAACTTTGCTGGTGGTGTCTCAGCGAGACGATGTGGCTAAGACTGCGTTAAGACTTTCCAGCTGTGCATGTCTTACTAGGTGTGTATGCATGAGTGTGCGTGGGTGTGTATGTGAGCCATAACTGAGTTGCCCCAGAGCAGCAGTTGTACTAAGAAGTGTCCCAGGCTGCCTGGAACGAGCTGATAAGCTGTACGCTGCTCACTAGACCAGGACACACACTGCAGGCCACAGGTGACACCAACACACATTTACACATCCAAAGCGTGTGTGTGTGTGTGTGTGTGTGTGTGTGTGTGTGTGTGTGTGTGTGTGTGTGTGTGTGTGTGTGTGTGTGTGTGTGTGTGTGTGTGTGTCTTGATTCTCTCTCCCTGGGTAGAGCCTCCTCTCACCTGCAGTTCCTGTGAGAAATGTGTGTAAAATCATCTCTGGCTCCAGAGATTACCGTCGTTTTACCTGAAGAGTGTAGAGATTAAGATTCCCTCATCCTCCACTGAGCACAAACACACCAACAGCACTCATTAAAACGTTATCGACTGAATCATTCTGAAACTCTTTGGTAACTCCCATTGCAGTATGTTATATACTTCATTTGGTAGGTTTTTAACACTCCTCCACTGCCTATCATGGTGGAGGAGTGTTTTAATATTGATATAGATATTTCTAAGGGAGCAGTAATTTAAAAAACAGAAGCAACAGATTTACTCATATTCAGAATTTTTTGACCCAGGTGCTGTTGATTCGAAACTTCTGTCTTTCTTTCTTTTCTCTCTTACTTATAGTTTCTTTCTGTTCTATGGTTGAAAATTTGATTTGCTTGTTTTGGCTTGTTTGTAATAGCACAGAGAACAGTATAAATTACATATACATATAACAGATATTAATGGATTAATGGAATATAAACAGTGACAAGAACGGCTCCTGCCTACCTGGAGTCCCTCATCCAGGTCTACACTCCCTCCCACTTGTTACGCTCCGCCTGGTGCTCCCAGCCAAGCATGGCTCTAAATCTCTCGCCAGCTCCTCTGTTGTTCCCAAATGGTGGAATGAATTGCCCAACTCCATACGATCCAGAGTCCCTTTCTACTTTAAGAGACTGCTGAAGACTCAACTCTTCAGGGAACACTTAAGCCGTGAGGTGTGCGCAGCTTCGTGTGGACGAATGATGTCATTTTAGTAGCCTCGCCCCTTAGTGCTGTTCTAAATTTCCGCGTCGCACATCTATGAAAATTTCTAACTTTCGCATGGAGACGCACAGATGAACAGGAGCTCCTTGTGTCCAAAGTACCAGAAATACTGGCATAAGTTCCATCCCTTGGGGTTCATCGCACAGAGATCACTGTGATACCTGAGTGATAAACAATTCCAGGTGTGAAATTACAAACAATTTTGGCGGAGAAGAGGAATTTATAAAATAAAAAGTTAACGGTGTTAACAACTTCTTCTTGAGGTTAGTACTGTGGTGGACGTGTGTTGGTGATACACCGCCCTCTGCAGTTTGGGAACGGAAGCCGTGCGGAACATGACAAAGCATGAAAGCCACGCATGTTCTCTCATGCAGATCTTGTGCGTCTCATTTTCACGCCACTTTCATGCAGAAAGGATAATCAGCCCTTTAAGTGCTTAATCTGACCTCTTCATCCTCAGGGGTGGAAAGAATCAGAAGGTCTAAGACCCAGCTCTTATATTAAGCACTGAATATTGAGTGTTGTTGAATGCATAGACTGTATAATTAATGGACGTAGTCTCTGCGACGTCACCCGTCTGTTTCTGAAACAGACTTTTGAAGCGAAACGGCCAGCACGGCCATATTGGAAATGAGGTGGACTGTGAGTCCCCACAGTAACAGCCATAGGGCGCTCCATAGTCACGTGATCTGAGCTGTGCCTCTGATTGGATGAACTGACGATCTTAATATTGTTGAATCTGCCGAGTTAGAAAAAAATTCACTCCCTGTACATTGCGTGCCGTTAGCAAAATTAGCGATTCAGACATGATACATTCTTTTTACCAGGCTGTAAATAGGCTTATTTTGGTGATGAAAACGGCTTTTTTTGGCTCGGTGTGTACGTGACTTCCGGTACTTCCGGAGCCTCAAGCGGACCCTGGAGGAACAGCAAACGTTAGCACTTCCGCGTTGTCTCATATTTTCAGACCGGAGGTTGCCGCTTGGTTGAATGTTGAAAGATATTGTCAATGTTTAATTATTAATTACTTCAATTCATTACTTATGACGGAAAAAAAACTTCTTCTTCTTCTGTTCCAAAATACTAAAATCTGTCCATCATTCCTCCTGTCAGCTTTGTAATGGCACAAACAAACAGTGACATGACCCGCCCTGCCTCCCACAATTTCAAAATCTAACAGCAGTTTATCTTATATATTCTAAACTTGTGTTTTTAGATGTTTAACTGACATTCCTTTATCACAACAGGTGATTTGTGTAAATGAGACTATTATAGACTATTACGACAGTATTTTCTAACCATCCGAAACTAAGATGGTGCAGACTGACATAGAAACTAGCTACACATAACTTTTAATACAATGGTATGAGAAGACTCAAACCTAAGAGATGAGGCTCCTCAATCAGTGCATCAGCAGAAGTACTGAAGGACCTCTCTCTCTCTCTCTCTCTCACTCTCTTCCACTTGCAGCATGTGTTCGGTACAGCAAGTCAGGGTACAGAGCGATCATCATCATAGATCAGCGATGGCAGCTGGATTAAAAAATAAAAGAGCGAGAGAGAGAGAAGGAAAGTAAATATAACAATGGTCTGCAATTATCCTTGGGCACCCTGCCCAGATATCGTATATGTGTGAGAAACACCGTCATAAAAAAGAATCCTGTTTTAGCTGGGCTCTTGAAATTGCTGAGGTCTGATAGGCAAAAGAAATGAAAAAATCAAACAGACAAGCTAAAATTCGAGCTTAATTGATAAATAAAAACTTCAGCCAGATGAATAGTGTACCTAAATTCCCAGATGTGTTTTTTTGTTTTGTCCTTAAGATCTTTCCACTCCTTTTTAAGGATCGGAGTCTCAGCATAAACCTTGATGTCATCTTATTATTATTGATCAGTTCATCGGCCCCAGCTACAATAAGGGGACTCTTAATCCAAATATAAAATCACAATAACATTTGGTATTCCCATGTCCTCGCATAACTCAGAGCACCCACCACCCTTCTCTGCACCCTGTACACCTGGTGCTTTGTGTCCTGTCCAGAGAGATGGAGGCTGCTCAGCTCCAGCCTAAACACGGGTGTAAACACTGGCCTCCTGTCAACTTCAAACGCTCTGAGGATCACTGAAGGAGGGAGGAGGAGCGGGCGGTGCTCTTTTGAAGCTCTGTACTTGTCTCTCCTCCGGCCTCTCTCTATCCTACCTATTTTCCATCCTTACTTGACCCTTGTCCCCTGCCTCCTTCCTCCCTTTCTTTGTCTTTTCTGCCTCCAAAAGCCTCTTAAGCTCTCTGTTCTCTCTTCATCTGAGACTCCCTCTCCTCTCTGTCATGTAGCAGCTCCACAGGTTTTATTTTGTTGATTGATAACCACTGGTTGCCAGAGTGTGTGTGTGTGTGTGTGTACATTTGTGTGTGCGTTTGTAACCGGCAGCAGTCAGATGGGCTCTGTCAATGACAGCATATGGCATGTGTGAGTGACATGAGGACTATCTATAGTGTATTGTGCCAAATGGTGCTTGTGATTGACTGACAGTGACATTTGAGGCTGCACATTGGCTTCTCTTGTGGGGAGGAGGATCTTACTTCCATCTTTTCTGAATAAAAACAAGTTGATTTTATTTTCAGACCAACAGTGTCAAAGCGCAGAAAGATATGCTCGTTAAGACCACCGACTATGACTTTCAATGTATTCTGTTAATTTGCTTCCTGACAGAATAAAAAAACAAATTCAGTCATTTTTATTTCAACAAGTTGCTGCCTGTTTTCCTAAGCTCTTGCCCAAGGAGACAAAAATGTAATTACCTTTTGGCATCTGTTTTTTTTCTCCACAAATTTTACCACAAATGTGAATTGATCTCAAACCTTCCATTTCCTTTTATTACAGTTTCTCTGAGGTTGTAGCAAGACGCTTGTCATCACAGTAAATAAAACAATCTAACATCCTTGGTAGCCAGCAGCAGAGTTAAGAGTTAATTTTTAATAAGTCTATTATTGTAGGCCTGAAATATTAGTTGCTGTGCATGCAGACTGCATTCACAGTACATTTTCTTCTGCAATGGAATTCTATATAGTTGATAATTACTTCCACCCACTTTTTCACTTCACTTCTTCTTCCACAAACTTCAACCAACTCAAACCATTCAAACTTCAAAATGTTCAGCTCATTCAGGACTACTGCGCTATGACTTTTCATGTCTGTGTCACGAAAACTTTCAGAGATATTTAACTTTTTTTCATGATTTCGGTTCCATAGAAATGAATGAAGAATTTTCAGAATTTGCACGTCAGGATATTTTTTAGCAGTATTCAGAACCTTCTCATTCAGTCATATATTCAACCAGAAACTTCATTCAACCTTCAAAACATTTAGTCATCTTTTAGCTTTCTTCCATGTGTTTCAATTCCTTCATAGCATTCATAGTTTCTTCACAGTGAGCCTTCGAAGGTCATGAAGTTTTTTGGCCCTTCAAGTCATTTTGCATTGGTGTGTATTGAACAGAATGTTCGTGTTCTCAGTGAGACGTTTAAACTTTAGAGTGGGTAGGCAGGGAGAAACGAACTGGACACTCTCTGGAAAAACTGACCGCACAGCCACAAATTTTACTCCACAAACACAAATAAGGCATCAAAACGGAGGTTATCTTGTTCTGCTTGTGTCAACCATGGGCTGTATAAAGAATGGACAGTATGGCTCCACCTTTTACCATTGTTTGGTTTTGAATCCAAAAAACCTCTGTCACAGGGTTTCTGTGCTGTAGAGACTATGAGGGACTCTGAGAAAATCTAAGTAGAAGTGGGTGTCAAAAATATTTATTTTTTTCTGTTGACAGTCTAATCTCATCTTGACTCTCCTTCCTGATGTATCTTACTATTCCTGAAACAACTACACAAGAATGGAGGATGTCAATCATTGGTAAACAAGACATGAAACCCCATTTTTAATATCTCATAAGTAATGAAAAAGAAACTTTTCAGAGAAAAGAAGACTTGAACACAATGCAGCCAAATAATATCTAAATATCACCACAGCATATGTGAAAAATATTTTTTCGAGGTGTATTAATTTTTAAAGTTTGACCACACCCCATACAGACTGAATAGAGAGCAAGAGTTTTTGTGGCAACCTCAGTTGATGTCCATTTTTTTTACAGTCTATGGTTTCAACAGGGTTTTTGAAGCAAAAGGATGAAGGCTTTAGTCAGAAAAGGGCAAACTGTCAGGCAAACCCAACTAACTCCCCCAGTGACTCCCGTGTTAAATCATAAAAGACTTTCTCAGAGATCAGCAAAGGATCATTCTTTTTTATCTCACCATCCTGGTCACATTTCTGGCTCTGCAGACATGAAATTGACATTAACAGCTTCTCCAGTCTTGTGATTCTCAGTCTAATCATTTTTTCTGATAGCACTTATAGTTTGGCGCAAACACAGCAGTTTCAGAGTTTGATTTCAGTGTAAATCTCTTGGAAATCAACAGTCCAAACCAACATTCTGATGGCAGTTTGTAAACTATGATCACCATGGCAACATCTGGCTTCATATGGGCCTCAGCTGACAGGTCTATATGATCAAACACATACACATAAGACAAAGTATCACACTTTATCAGTATTTTCAATGTCAGACTTCAATTTTCCTCATGCAATTCAATGTTTTCATACATTTTCCTTCCATTCATTTATTCAGTCATTCAGCTGTTCAGTCTTTCAATTGCATTCTAGAATATTTAACTCATTTTATTTGTGTCCAGCAACTCCAAGAACTCATTCACAGTATCAACAGTCAATGATTTATTAAAGAAAGACACTAATAAACCCAATGTACAGTGTAAACATACAGTACCACATTGTCACATAGAGACTTTAAATGTTCAAAACCATCCTGCTCATTGTTAAGCATTTTACTTCAGCTGCTTAGATGTCATTTGTTTACTTTATTAGTGTGTTGAGATAAAAACAGAGCTAAAAAGCAGTAAATAGTAAATACTCTTTGTTTGCAGTGGGCCAGAGTACTCGTCTGTTTCTGCTAGATGAGTATGTTTTCCACTGTTTGCTGTATCAATTTAAGATTAAATATGCCAGTGTTCTGTTGACAGTTTATACTGAGGGCTGAGGTCGCCCAAAAATCCAATATTACTTTCCAAGTGGTTCAGGAAATACAAATATTTAGATGTCAGATGTAAGTATAATCCCATGTAATGATTGTTCAGACATAAATGAGGATCAGTTCTGTTTGATTTTGATTTGTTTTGGCAGCTTCCAAATTAATCCTTTGGTTTTGACATTTAAGAACAAATGATAACTGACTGTATATAATATTAATCCATCAACTCAACTGACCGTAAAAGAAACGCTGGTTTCTTTTCAGTCATATTCATAATCAGGTTTTTTTTTTGTTTATAATCCTCTGGCTCTCCTGTTTTTCACACATATTCAGTGACTTTTATTAAGCCCCCAAAGAACAGAGAGAAGATGAACCACATAATCTACATCGTTTTCATATAAGCGCTTGCCTTATGTTCTGCTGATGTAGAATGACTCACTCTACCAACATGTGTGGCTCAGAACGTCAGGTTTAAAAAAACATTATGTAGTCAAGGTTTTCTGCATCAAAGGGACAACATGCTGCCTTTTGCATGGAAACATGTTTGTTTTCCAATTGTGGCTCTGTTTGCGAATGCAGCACAGAATAGATAGAATAGAATACAGAATAGATTTCAGATCTTGGAGTTGTAATGGAGGAGGAGGCATTTTTGAGCATTTTACATCGATTGACCCAGATTGTTTGGAGCTGTGAAGGAGAGGAAGTTATTTAGGGACATCTAAAGTACTCTGTTAAAACAGTATTGATTGTTTAATGGTGTTCGTCTCTGTCTTGTCCAGGTGAGAGTGCGATGAGGAGAGCTTTCAGAGTGTGAGGCCATGGGCTGCACCTCGGCCAAGCAGGTGTCGGCCGTGCCAAACGATGAGGAGGGACGCGGCAAGGCCTACAGCAATGGAGACCTATTCAGTGGTAAGAACACACACACACACACACACACACACACACACACACACACAGACACACACACACACACAGACACACACACACACACACACACACACACACACACACACACAAGCACACACATGCATTACACTTACACAGATATCAATAAAAGTGTCACAGCTTCATTTCACCCAGTTAATCGCTCAATGCAGGCCTGCTGCTCCATCTGCCCTAACAATATATCCACTTCATTATGGCTCATCGTCCTTTGACAGAGTGTTAAGTTCTCTATTTTGGACAATAACTGCCAACATCGCAGTTTTATTGGATTCATACGTGTTGACTGTTCATGAAAGAGAGAGGAAGTAACCAGTGAGAGTGCAGCGTTCACACTGCACTTATTTAAGTGCAGTGTGAACCCTTTAAGTTCCTTATATCCTGCAGCTAGTTTTTGGAGCTAAAGAGCGATAAGTGAGAGGAATGAAAAGTAAAATTCAAGACAGTAAGTGAAAAAGAGTGGGACACAAGATGACAAAAAGAGATTGTACAAAACCCAAAACCAGTGAAGTTGGCACGTTTTGTAAATTGTAAATAAAAACGGAATACAATGATTTGCAAATACTTTTTAACCTATATTCAATTGAATACACAGCAAAGACGAGATACTTAATGTTCGAACTGGTAAACTTTGTTATTTTTTGCAAATATTAGCTCATTTGGAATTTGATGCCTGCAACATGTTTCAGAAAAGCTGGCACAAGTGGCAAAAAAGACTGAGAAAGTTGAAGAATGCTCATCAAACTCTTATCTGGAACATCCCACAGGTGAACAGGCTAACTGGGAACAGGTGGGTGCCATGATTGGGTATAAAAGCAGCTTTCCTGAAATGCTCAGTCATTCACAAACAAGGATGGGACAAGGGGCACCACTTTGTAAACAAATGCGTGAGCTAATTGTCGAACAGTTTAAGAACAACATTTCTCAACGAGCTATTGCAAGGAATTTAGAGATTTCATCATCTACGGTCCGTAATATCATCAAAAGGTTCAGAGAATCTGGAGAAATTACTGCACGTAAGCGGCAAGGCCGAAAACCAACACTGAATGCCCATGACCTTCGATCCATCAGGCGGTACTGCATCAAAAAGCCCTGTCTAGCATTAATGATTTCACGTGAGTTATTTTGAGCTAGCTTGCTGGCGGTGGTAACCAGAAGTCGATAACCGCCGGCGGAAGTCAACACCCATAGGCTCCTGAAGAAACGGGTAGATAGATGTCAAATTCAATCAGTCGTTCAAAGGCAAGGATGGGGTAAGGTTTACCACTTTGTGAACAAAAGCGTGAGCAAGTAGTCCAACAGTTTAAGAACAATGTTTCTAAAGGTACAAATGCAAAAAAAAAATAGGGATTTCATTATCTACAGTCCATAATAGAATAGAAAAGAACATACTTTATTGATCCCTGTAAGGAAATTCAGGAGTCACAGCAGCAAACAAAGTGTAAAGTGCAGAACTTTCAAGAATATATAAAAAGTATAACATAATAGATTTCAACTAGAAAAAAATGTCCATCAGAGACATCAGCCTGGACATAATTCTCAAATCAGCCACCACCTCGACAGGGTCCACAGGGTCCAGGACTGATCTGGCCTTCTTCACCAGGCCGTTCAGTCTCGCTCTCCTGTATCCTGTCCGCTCACAGCAGGTGAAATCCTTCAGTGTTGTGTTCATGTCTGGTGTTGGCTCCATTAACCATGACTCTGTGAATAGCATGATGCCAGTCTGCAGGTATTCCCTCTGGCGCTGCGTTAGCACGGCTAGCTTATCCATCTCATTATAGATGGATCTTACATTCTCCATGATGATGGATGGGAGGATGGGTTGATGTCTCTTCTTAGCTTGCACCAAAGTACCAGCACGTGTCGTCATTTCTTTAAGCTTGCAGGCAACTTTAAACCAGTTAGCATCGGCATGCTACAGGCTGCTAACAGCTGAAGTCTTATGTGTAAACAATGTAACCATGGTTACACATAGGATCCCCAGACAAATAGGAACAAAAAAGGTAAAAACACCACTGACAACGCAACCAGTTTGGTGTCAATCGCCAACAAATGAGCCATAAAAAGTAATAAAAAATAATGACAAGCTCAAAATATGAAGGAGAGAAAAAAGAACAAGAGCTGCAGCAACAAGCTGCCTCTCTTTCAGGTGCCAAGTAATAATATCATCAAAAGATTCAAAGAATCTGGAGAAATCTCTGCACAAAGCAGCAAAGCCAAAAAACAACATTGAATGCCTGTGACCTTCGATCCTTCAGGTGGAACTGCATTAAAAACCGACATCATTGTGTAAAAGATATTATAATGCGGGTTCAGGAACACTTCAGAAAACCATTGTCACTTAACAGTTTGTTGCTAAATCAACAAGTGCAAGTTAAAACTCTACCATGCAAAGCCAAAGACATATATCAGCAACACCCTGAAACACCGCTGGCTTCTCTGGGCCTCAGCTCATCTGAGATGGACTGACGCAAAGTGGAAAAGTGTGCTAATGTCTGTCCACAGATTAAATTGTTTTTGGAAATCATGAATGCTGTTGTTCTCTAAGCCTCCAGTAGATCACATGTAGAGAAGAGAAATGGAAACTTAACTGTGGTCACAGATATTAAGGTGCTGTAGGAAAAAAATATTTAAACCCCTTAATATATAAATACTTACTTATCAAAGTTTTATGTAAATAGTTCTCTCTGAAAATACTATAACCATACCAAATCATTCTAAATAAATGCTACTTATAGTCCAGTACAACTTATATATGTTTTTTTCAACTTAATGATGCATTTTTTGTCTTATGCAACTTATATTCCGCAGTGACTTGTACTCTGGAAAATACGGTAGTTGTTTTTTTTTTTCTGTGCATGAGAAGGTGCCACCTCTGTCTTTAGGAAGTTGCCATGATCATTTTTGAAATTCATTACGCTTCAGTTTAGACAGTAATGTGGGTCATCCATCAGCTGCAGTGCAGGGTTGGTAGTTTAATCCCCAGCACATACTGTTTATGTGTCGAAGTGTCTGTTTTATAGAATCAATCCATCAAAGAAATGGTCATGCACTTAATCAGCATTTAATGGATCGCTGCAGCTCTAGTTTTATTAATTTCTCATTTGGAGTTGTGCAATGCGGGATGGAAATAAAAGCCAGAGGAAAAGAGAGATGATGGAGTGGTGGAGGGATTAACAGCGATTAAGAATTAGGAGCAACACTCTGCTATGAGTGCATGCAGGCGGGTGGAGGTGGCAGATGATGATCCACAGGGGGTCTCTCTCCCTCTCTCTCATCCTGCTCTCCCAATAACTCACTCTTCTTCACCCTCGTTCTGACTCGCTGCACTTTCTTGACCTGGCTATTCTCTCTGCAGCACGTTCACCTCGTCCAACCTCTTCCCACTCCCTGGGATGCCTCTGTCTGCTCTCCCCTCTCTCAGCTTTTTTAGAAAAGGACAGAACAACCAGGAGATGAGAGAGGAAGAGGAGTGGAGCTTTTTCCTCGAGAGAGAAGAGGAATATGACGTGTTTTGACACTCCTGCTCTTCCCTCTCTCTTTCTCACTCCCTCCTCTACTTTTCTGCTTCCCTTCCCCTTCTCAAGGCCTCGTTCTCCCCTTCCTTTTTCTCTCTGTCTCTCTATTTTGGGTCTCAATATCCCCTCCCTCCTCCTCCCCCTCTTTCCTCCTCCCTCTCTTCCTGCTTTCATCACCCAGTGTTTCTCCTCCCCAGCTCTTTTCCTCTCCTCTCTGGCACAACATTAGGTCACAACCTTTTGTCCTTTTACCCCCTCTTCTCTCTCTCTCTTCTCCTCCTTCTTCCTCCCATCCTAGCTCTTGCTCAGGCTATCAGTGTGTTAAAGGGTAATCCAAAGTGGTGAAGGCTAGTCTAAACCACAGTTTGACTGTGTGTGTGTGTGCTGGGTCATGTATGTGGAGGTAGAAGACCATGGTGACCTCGAAAGAGTGGATTAGAGATATTAACATTCTTAATTCATGCCTTCCTCATCTTTATCCTTCGTCATCCCTCTTTCCATATCCCATCTACGTCTCTATCTCCTCTTTTCTTACAACCAACACACACTGTGTATTCATTCTTTGCCGCTGGACTTGCCGCCCTTTCAAACTTGGGTCAAACTAACTCTCTGCATCCGGTGTACTTCTCATGATGCAGGCGGAAAAGATTAGTCTGCCTTCTCACAAGTAAGCCCCCAGTAGACTCAGTGTGTGTGTGTACTCATGTATGTCTGTGAGTCACAGATCGACACTGATCCGCCTCTAACATGTTTGTCTAACAGTCAATCTGTTAATGTGTGTGTTTGTGTGTGTGCCCCAGATATTCTTGCCTTAGTGCCTGCTTCATCAGACTCCAGCCACTAACAACCCCCTTGTGCCCCCCCTCGTCCGTCTCCGTCAGTCCCTCTCTCACAATAACCGGAAAAAGTCTGAGCTCCATTACACAAACACTGAAGGACGACGAAGGAAAATAGCAACACTTTCCACAACATCATGCTATTGATGTCTGCAATCATCACAGTCAGAGCAGATTGGAGTGCAGATAGATTGTGTGGTGCTGTGTGTGTATGTTATTGCATACTTACATGTATACACAACGTGGTGGTGTGCAGATTTCAATGTTTGTTCAAGGATTTGTTCTGGTTTTTGTGCCAGAGCAGCTAAGTGGTTTTCAGTTTTGTCCTTAATCAGAAACTACTGTCTGGAATTTTTAAGACTAGAGGAGGAGAATTAGTGTCTTCTGACAGTAAATGCCAAGGTTGTATCAGCTGTTTTTACTCCCAGGAAGGAAACAAGATAACTCAACAATGGATAAATAGTGTCAGACAGAACAGCTAAATGAATGAATGAAATGAGTTTTCTTTATCAGCCTGCAAAGTCCTTGAGTATGCTATCTAACAAGGGATTGAAGAGAGGTGTTTCACTTCCTTGAAAAGACTTTTTATGCTCAACATTTCAAAGTATTCACGCAAGTGAACAACTAAAGTTCAACAAAGTGTGTCGAGAGAGGAAACAAATCCTTATCAGTATTCATAAACTGAAAACTGCTGGTTCAACCCCCATGCTTTCAGGGAAAATATAGCAGATATTATCAGAGTAATCTAATAGATTAGAGGTCATGCTACAGTGGCATAAGAACATAGATGTAAAGTGAGTTATCCAACATAATGTTGGAAAAACTTGTTCCTCGATATTGCTTGTGATTTGGAGCCAGCGTACTTCCAGGATTGGGCAAAAGAGAGAGTGCACACAAAACTTCCTTTCATCTAGAACCTGAGTGCATTATTTTATGCCTGGCCTTTGAAGTCCATCTAAATCAGTGTAATGGTTCCTCAAAAACTTTTTCTTACAAGCATCAGAGTTTGACTGATTGTTGGCCTTGGATGATTATTTGGCCTGATAGTCAGAATCTGTTCTGCTTCTTTAGCTGAGCTGCCAGTTTGTCTGTCATTCTGCCTCTACTGTGACTCATTGAGCAGTAACTGGTTAACTGCTAACCCCTGTGCTTGATTTGGAAAGTTTCAGTCTTGATTAAACATCAACTGACAGCATTTATACAAAGTCTTGAGTTGGAAATTTTGATATTCTAAATTAGAACTTTGACAGATTTAAAATTTTTCTGTTGAACACACATTGGTTCCAGATAAAGTTTATCAGTCTTACAAACTATTTCACTATCAGCCCTGAAAAACTAGTAACACTGACCCGTAAGTATATAAAGGTATTTCTGAAGTCACCCTCAGTCTAGTTTCAGTTACAGTGAGGTACTTTTGACCCTGCATCTAATTTCTCTGATAAAGCAGCTGCATGTTAACATCTTGTTACCACTGAAATTATCATCTGTAGATAGTCATAGAGTTCAACTTGATATTCGACTAGTTTCTGGCCCTCTCTTGTTGCTCACAACATTTAAACTGTCATCATGAGACCCTAATGAACTCTGGTGTTAATTCGTCAGAGGCTCTGACTAATATCTGCCTGTTCAACTGAGGAAACTATCACACTGTGATCTACTACATCAAACCAAACACAGGACTCAGTACTATTTTAAGAGTACTGTGAATCCTGTGTGGTCAAACGGGTCAGATATACAATGATATCAATGTGGGATAAATATGTAATATAACGTATGGTGTGTTACGGAGGTCAAGAAAGGAATTCTGATGTATGACTATTTGAGGATTGTTTAATCATTGTCTGGGGTGTTTGTTTGTTGTTTATTAAGGTGCTTTAATGGGTTGTATTCTGTGTCATCAATTTGGTTCAAGCAAAACATTAACAGATCTAATATTTGAAAAGCGTTTTTCTGGTTAACCTGTTCCAACTTTTCATAATTTCACCACTGCGTGTGTGTGTTTGTGTGTTTGTGTGTGTGTGTCAGAGCTGAGAAGTGTGCTCAGGTATAAATGTCATGGCCAGGCTGGGGATGATGGCCAGGAGCCAGAGAGGCCATGAGGGAGAACACTCAGCAGGAAGGACAGAGTGACATAGCCACAGGACAGGCAGGCTGACGAGACTGGAGCACACAGATTTCAGGAACATACACACACACACATACACACACACACACACACACACACACACACACACACACACACACACACACACACACACACACACACACACACACACACACCCAGGGATGGCTGTAGAAATGAGTCACACCCATAAGAATGGCACACAGTTGCAAAAATGACAAACTTGCTGATTCATAGGCCGAACCAAATAGAAACAAAGTTGTGGTGTGTACATGAGTGTACACACACACACACACACACACACACACACACACACACACAAACACACAGTGAGTTTTGGTACCTTAAGGTCAGCGCAGAGCTTGGGTCTTTAATCAGAGATGGGAAAGATGTCCACATCACAAAATCATAGCTTCTCAAAATAGTCCTTGCCTGTAATCTCTCTCTCCCTCTCTCTCTCTCTCTGTTTCCCTCTCTTTCTTTCTCTCTTTCTGTCGTTTCCCCAAAAAGCCAGCCTGACAATGACATGACGAAGCATCCTTGTCATTTCTTGTGACACTGCACCCCCCCCCCCCCCCACACACACACACACACACACTCCTCTCAGCATGAACAGTTTCTGCCCTGTTTAAAGTGAAGGGAAGCTTGTGATGTAATGTGATGTGAAGAGTCCTGATTGGTGTGAGCTCGACCACTTTGATCTATGTTTACCCATCACATTAAGCCCAGAGACTATACTGTAACAGGAGCAGAACATCCAGTTGACGCTTATCCAAATTACAAGATGACATTTTTTTTTCTGCAATGGCTGCTTCAAAACACCTATTAAGATTTGTTCACGGAGCCCACGGCCGCAGCTTATTTTACACTTTCCTAATCATCTGTATCCGCCTTAATGTGCAGGTTATATAGCTTGAAATTTATGTGGATTACCCTGGAATATGTTGGCTCTTAATTCTGTTTCCTGCTACAATAACTGTATGTGCTGCATGTTTACAGAGCACAGCTCAGTTTGGAGGACCTGTGTAGTGTTATGAAACTGTTTGTGTGTGTGTCGGCGTGTTCAGACAGGAGCCGTTTTGCACCGACACGTTTACATTCCTGAGACAAACAGAACAGCAGAAACGGAGTCAGCATTTGTTTCTTCTCTTCCCCTGAAATGAGCCGGCGTTCCCTCTTTGAATTGCTTTCCCATCAGCAGACCAGCGCACTCCATGTTTGGCTTTACAACACAGAGAGACGCATATGTGAGAGGTAGAAACACAGGTGATCACACACAAGCAGAGGCAAACACATGCTCGAACACACACACATACATGATCCAGGTGGACTGTGAGAAACGGAGTAGAGGGAGGAGCGGGGCCTTCAGCTGGGTACAAAGTGGCACAGACAGACTCATGGATAAACATACTGCTGATAGAGTGAGGGCAAAATACAAAGAGTGCAGCAGATAAGTAAGAGAGGTGGGATTTAGAGTGAGTGTGTGTATCAGTGTCTCAGCTGCTTTATCAGGTAAATGTCTAACAGCCAGGTAGTCAGCAGAAACCTGATGTTCTTGTATTGTTCTGCTCAAGGTTAGGTGGGGTTTGTTCTTACGTAAAGGTGCTGCATGAAGAGTTTTTAGACGGCGTATCGGTTACAGGGCAGTCACGTTTATTGTGGTTATTATTTGGTGGCAAAAGCATCTCAGGGGCTCTTCCTGTTTTGGTGCTTCCAGGTTTATTACTCATTAATGCAGTTAGTTCAGAAACAATAAGGATGTTTCTATAATCTCCTGTGCACTATTTCCATCTTTTTATATCCATGATCTGTTTTGCACAGCTACTGCAAAAACTATTCAGTTAGTGCCATTTGGAAGCTCACTATAAAGTTGATATAATGTATAGAGGGAGGAGTGAGTGTGAGGTTTCAATATGAAATAGGAAAGTAAGTGGTAAATGGAAAGAAAACTTAGTTATTTTCAACATGTTTAACAAATCTGTTACTGTTCTTTGGCTTTAATATTGAGATTTGGGGTTTTGAGATGTTGCGCTGAGAAAACAAGTAATAAGAAGATGACACCTCAGACACATTTCATTTGCAAGTGACATTTCTCACAGTTTTTTTTCCCTTTTTCTGCATTCCAGTCACACATTTTGGCTTAGAAAACAATCAAAAAGTCTACCAATAAAAGACAAAACTTCAGTCAAAATGAGTTTTCACACTGACTGTTCATCTTTAAAGGTTTAAAAAATGCGTCTTTTTATGAATATGAGCATATTTCTGACTTATTTACCCAAGATCTGCTGTCTGTGGTTAGTTCACCGAAGAGACTTTGGATCCTTTAAAAAGGATCGGTTGATATGCTGTTTCCTGAAGTGGAGGTACTGAAAATTAGAATTTGACTTTGATGCTCGGTCATACATCAAGGCAGGGATTTTTTTTGGCCAAAATCGAGTGACAAGACACCTATTTTAACATTGTCTATTGAAACTTTTTAAAGTTGTCAGGCTAACTTTGTGCTTGTTTTGTGAAATGATCTTTTACAAAAAAGAATTAAATATCCTCTGTGGTGATGGTTTTGAATAAATGTTGGCAAAGACTCTACAGTTGAATGAAATATAAATTATTCTGGGTATTACAATAATCACTTGTCAGAACAATATAACCTAAGGTTTGATTTCTACCCGACAAACTGGACTGAAACTAGCAACAACAAATCCAAATTTTAACCCCCAGATTTAAGTTGTTTCTCTACTTTGCATTCATCCATTTGTTTCTCTTGTCTTTGAATTCTGTAAAAGGATAACTCCAACCTCTTTTTAACCGTACAGTAAATCATACAACAGCTTTTCCCCTGTTAAAAGTCTCTCTGTGTTTCTGCAGCAGTCAGGCGGAACACTGATGCTGCAACTCAGTGGGTGTAAACCACTGACTTCTGCATACCCTGCACAGCCTCTGTACCTCTGTGACTGTTTGCCTCTATTTAAACAGTGTGAGATCCAAACACTGAATAGTTCAGTGCAGAATAAGTAACCTAAGACTCAGTCAGACATGCAGAATTTAACAAATTGGGCTCAATTTACACATGTAGCGGAGATTAAGGATGCATGCTGGAGGTGATGCAGTTTTGCAGGAGCGTTAAGTTTTCTTGCCCCTGAGTTTAAAAAGTCTTAACTGTCTAATCTTTCCATGCAGCCTAGAAGCTCTTCAACTGATCTTTAATCCCTTCAAGTTTCTTCCTTCTTAATCATTCTTTTTCTCTCTCCAGTCTCTTCTCTCACTTCAAATACACACACACACACACACTCACACACACTCATTACCTCTAAATGTCTGTTTTTTGTATTTTCTCCCTTTGGATGAGCTGTTGATGCTAGAATGGAAAGGAGGTGACCAGCCTTGCACTTAAACCTCAGCTGTCATTCCCACTTCTTAAAACACTATACGATCAAAGTTATTTGATAACTTTTGACAAATTATGAATTAAATCAATTGTGCAGTTGTCATGTCTGGTTGACAAAATGCTGGGAAAGTAAGTGAAACAGATTTGATAGTCCAATCGTTTCAGCCTTTCAGACCTTATTATGCTGAAAGAATGAAAGAAATCTAGTCATCGTTTGTTCTGTTGGAGGTTCATGATGGATCATAAATATATTTTTTTATTTCTTTACTGTTTCTTCACCCTTAATCATGACTTCCTCTATCTCTCTCTTTCCCCAAACTTCTTTCTCCATAGACGAATACAAGATGAAGGGAGTGGAGGAGGTGAAGTACATGAGAGGGGAGGAAAACCGGGTGAATGCACGCAACCAGGAGAACCTGGTAAGACACACACACACACACACACACACACACACACACACACACACACACACACACACACACAAACACCAATTCTAGCTCCACTGACAGCCTGTCATCCACACAGAGCCTCAGACCTTTTCCTGACAGTTTATCAGCTCAAGCGAACAGCCTCGCGTTTGTGTCCACTGACAGCTCCGGCAGCCTCAGCGGCTCACACACACACACACACACACACACACACACACACACACTCGTTGTGTATTTGCACACGATCAAAAACACACAAAGAGATGCCTCACACGCAGGTAGAGACAACATGTTGGCGTGTGTGGAATGTGGGGGTCAGTTGTTTGGTTGGTTTGACTCTGACTTGGTTTGAATCTTAAACAGTAGACACTGGGGTCAGATTACCTCTATTTGTACACCTTGCTAGGCAGGAAATACTGAGTCTTGTTCAGGGAGACATGCTTTGTGTTAAAGAAGTAGTTTTTAAATAAATAACCTTTAAAAGAAGTTTGTTATTGTTGGTTTAGCCTACTCAGTGATTAAGTGTTGTTACCCCGGCTAGTCTCACAGCAGGATTACAAGCTGGTTAAACATATTAATTAAACTCTGTCGGTGTAGCCCCAGAATGCCGAGCACATGGTTTGTCTCAGCTCTAGCACAGCCCCCAACCACGCCAAGGCTGTAGCTCTAAGTGATGGCTGCTGCCATAATGCCATGCTCTATTACCCAGATGTAAACAAGAACAGAAGACAGATGGCAAATTCTATCATGGTGCAGTTTGGCAAATCATTTTTTCAGCTTCTTTTAAGATTAAAATTCCCCATGGATATGAAATTAATCATGGCCACATGCCTTAATGAAGCACTGTTGTTATTGGTATCTTAATACCATAATTATTAAAGTAACTTGCAGACTGTTGGATGGATGATGGGTCTGGTAATGGACATACCTTTGTTTATTCTTTTTTCACCCTTCACAATTAGTGAGGCCAAATTTTTATCCTCTCTGCTGCATTTTCAACAGTTTTCTTTAAGAAAAAGCATCACAACTCCGCCTCAGTTGTCTGGTAACTTGTCCTACTTTGGTGCTGCTTTGTTCCGGTCACCATGTCTCTTTTTATTTCATCCCTCGAGCAAAGAAGCAGTGAGTGATGGCTGGCCAACCCACTGTTGTAATGAATATTAGCATTTAACTATAAAAGCCCAAAATACCAGTGTCTTGTATTCAGGTAGATGGAAACGTGAATTTTTGGACACTGTGAAATAAACTGGTGAAGCTACAACTCAGTTATTTAAGTGAGAGCCTGTTTCCCTATTCAGTAAATCACCAAGTCAGCCTTGTTGGTATCCTGGAAAAGGATTAAACAAAAACAAATGTAGCTATAAATCCTGATTAAAAACAAAGTGGTGTCACACTGCTGTTGATTATAGTACTTCAGTTCTAAAAGTGACTTTCCAACAGAAACAAGTTGTTTACTTTGAGGACATGTCTTTCATACACTCTAAAAAACGAGGCCAAAGCAAAGGAAAGTAAAGATTTTACATAAAGAAATAAGATTCACTTGCTACTATCTTGCTCTACTTTTGGCTTTAGTCCAAAAGATGAAAACTGGCTGAATTCAAAAACTACAAACTCAGTTAAGGAAAACAAACCAATCTGTTCCTCGTCTTCTTTTACTGCCAAGGTTTTAACAATAGTTTCTGTCACAGACGAGTTCACGTGAACTGCGCAACTTGTTGAAATGGCTGTTGTTGCAAAATGGGAGGTATGGGTTTGTGTTATTTAGATAAATGAGTTACTGGAAGACCCAAACCACATTTTTACTGAGGGGTAACCAGCCATCAAGCCACTACATGTGGTCAGACCTGTATTTGTTTCCTAACACTTGTCGTCTTTACTGTTGTTGTTTCACAGAGAGAGAGAGAGAGAGAGAGAGAGTGATGAAAGACATAGATTGCAGTGTTTGTGGTTAATCTCTACAGAATTTCAACATTAGTTCACCACGGTAGTGCACTGTACACAAAGCTTTAAACAACATGAGTGGTGAGGTGGCCGGCTGTCATAAAAACTGATACAGCAGTTTTATCAGACCTGAACTGAGGTTGTCTGTGCTCAGTGTCTTATGGTTGTTGTGCAATCACTGCCAGCTGGACGAGGACATAATTTGATAATGCAGATGTGACGTTTCGTTTCGGTGGAAGGGGGCTGTTTGCTGATATGGATTGTTTGTTTTTTCTTCCTGCTATATCAGCTAGTAATGAACATTGATGGAGGACGTGTGTGTGTTTGTGTCTTTTAGGAGAAGAGTAATGTGCAGTATAAGGGCAGACCACAGAAAGAGGTCGCTGGAGCCAACATCAAGACAAAGTAAGTGACCAACAGCAATCACCAAAGTGTATGTAATATCCTGTAGACTGCGTAAAACTACAGAACACAAAACTGTTCCAGGTTCAACTCATCAAAATGAAAAAATGCATACTGCTTTCATCCAGAGCTGTAATTCTAGAGTAGTTCCACTAATAGATAATGTTTATTTAAATTTCAATTAAAAGTTTCCTGAATTATTTTCATTTTTTATTTATTATTATTTTATTTATTTTAAGGGGTACATAAACAACGCTGAACATAAATTTTACCATTTGATGTTGTACCAGCATTGACATAAAGCTAATGTGCATCTACAGTTCCTTGACAGGTGTCCATTAATTTGCTTGTAGCAGGCAACCTCTCAGTGTGTGTGTACATATGATACACTGTATCTGTGTTTGTTGATGCTTAGACTAGACTTTGGATAATAGACATGACCATGGATCACTTATACTGCAGAGAGTATTCTGTGTGTGTGTGTGTGTGTGTGTGTGTGTGTGTGTGTGTGTGTGTTTGTGTGTGTGTTTGTGTGTGTGTTTGTGTGTGTGTTTGTGTGTGTGTGTGTTTGTCCGTGTCCGCATGTACTGGTGTTCAGTGTGTGGGGGGTGTAATGGAAAATTCTCATGATGTATTTGTTGCCTCCCTTCTCCTCCTTGTCTTCATCCTATGACTTCTTTCGACTTCCTCCCTCTCTCTCTCTCTCTCTCTCTCTCTCTCTCTCTCTCTCTCTCTCTCTCTCTCTCTCTCTTTCTCTCAGTATTCACACGTCAGAGAGCCAACAGGAATTTTTCAGGATGCTGGATGAGAAGATAGAAAAGGTGGGGTTGAAAATAAATGTGTATGAATGTTTTTCTTGAACAATCATAAGAACTGGATGAACGGGTCTCTGTGCATTTAAATAAACAGCTGGGCCTTAACATTTAGAGAGACAGGCTGTATAAAAACATCCATCAGCTCACAGTGTCAGCTCTCAGCTCCACATGTGTGAGGGGGAGGAGGAGGAGGAGGCCTTCGCTGCAGTGATGAGCACTAACTCCTCTTACTCTGCCTCTTGAACTAACAGTGGTTTTTCTGACTGTAGTCAAAGTTACAAAGTGAAATAACATTGAGTCATTGCAGATTCAGCTACATTTCACGGTTGAACAGTACCTTCAAACAAGTGTTCTAAGCAGTGGTGAGAGGAGTTTTCAGTTTTCAGAACCTGAATGTAATAATATCACCGTTCAGAAATAGTTTGGCATTGTTTAAACAGCCAGTCATTATCTAGCAAATGTACTTAAAGCTGCTCTGTAATTTATAGGTCACCCATAGTCAGCATTTGTCTGGTCCTCTGTGGTCCAACCTCAAGACTTTAACCCAAGCTATGGATAAACCAGTGCCTAAATATGGAGGCCCAGGAAGGATGATTTAAGGATTGCTCATACTTATGAGTTACTTATGAGTTATTATCTGTCAGCGCCCACTCACAATAATCTACAGAATTCTTCTTTTGGCTCATTGTCTTCAAGTATTGCTCGAAACCCAAGCTGGTGAATATTGTGAAGTGTACTTAGCCAAAATAACCCCTCTGAGCTGGCTGAGACCAAAACTAGAGGTAAATTTATGGATATGAAGACGTATATGAGTGTATCTTTTGGATACAGTGCAGCAGTTTACTATGAGCCTAACTGTACAGGGTGATAGATTTCAAATAGTCTTTTTTTCTCCTTAAAGTTTTTCCACAGGTGTGACTTCTAAAACCCCAAAATTGGAGATAAATATTTGTTATTTCACTAATTTAAGGAACAGTTTATCTATTTAAGCCCTAGTTCATTAAGTTATATATAACTTTAGATGCTATTAGAGACCTTTTATCGAATGTTATATCAGGGAGTGGCTTTTCATTCACATTGAGTTTAATGTGAAGACTTCCATAAGATTAACAGACAGCAGTTAATTCATTCAGGTGGTACTCTACTTTTATGGTCGCCCCTCTTTGCAGATTGTGTTTGAAGGCCTCGTATAAGAGATGAGGAGAGAGTTAAACAAGCTGTTAAGTGGCTCTGGAGAGGAGGGGAAGGCATTTAAGCTATCTCCTCATCACGGTGGAAGAAACAAAACAACATAACTGTCCACCTGTCAGCACTTTATGGCCTCACCCTGTGTTTTCAATACCAAAACCTGCAGACAAGGGTTGGTGTAGCTGTGACTGGAGTAACAGGTGTGTGAGTTTAAGCAGGTTATTACTGATTACATTTAACTGGAACAAATTAGAAAAAAAAAACAATCTCAGGAGCTGGTTTTATTTGGAAGTTAGGTTGAGCATCCTATGCATCTTTTCTAATGACTCTCCCAGTTTTCTATTCTCTGAATAAAGGCCTAACAGCCCCCCACCCCCAAAATAATAAAACAATATAAAAGCAAACACAAACAGTTTGAAAACAAACATTTTGCAGCTATCTGACATTCTGTCTCTTTCTCGGCAGGGGCAAGACTACTGTTCGGATGAGGAGGAGAAGGAGGATGGGACATAGCACAGAGGCCCCCAAGTTTTACCCCCACTGGGAGCCTCACAGAGTGTGTGAGTGTGTATGTGTGTTTGTGAGTGAGTATATGTGTGCCAGAGAGAGAGAGAGAGAGAGAGTTAAAACAGTGTTTTATCACTGGGAGCTAATGCTAATGTGACATGACACTGTGTGTGATGGTATAAGCATTTGTGTTTTTGAGCATGTGGCAAAGATAGTATTTTAATAGAAAGTGAAAGAGAAAACGAGAGAGAGAAAGAAAGTATGAATGAGAAAATTGGATAAAGGACACTTTGATCGGAGTCGTCAGCCTTCCTTTTAAGCGTCCCAGCCCTCCAGGCTCTGGAGCAGAAAGATGGAGGTGGCAGAGCGATACAAGGATGGACGGATGAGGAGGAGATGGACGATGGACTGGCATTGAGCATCATAAATGTGGAAAAAAGGACTAGCCACAGTCACAGTTATTTCCTGAAGCAGGATAACATCCCTCCATTCTTCCCCCCGTATCTGCCCCTACATTTTCCATCCCTGAAAAATCAGCCCCTTCTTCTGGGCAGAGAAATGTCCTGACACCAAGGCCCAGGGAGAGCACAAGTCATTGTGGGATACGTGTTGGATTAAAAGACACGCGAGTGAAGAGGAAAGGAAGCCCCTTGGAGGAGGCAGGGGAGTTACTTTCATCACCAGGATCCACACTGAACTTTGTGGCCTGCCTACCTACAGCCATGGAGGAAGAAATGTGTGTGTGTGTGTGGAGAGGAAATTTGTGATATTTTAATAAGAGAGAGAACAGAGCAAGCTGGCGGTTTAGAAACTCTAAAACTCCTCCTGCCTTCTGAAGTCAAGGACCTTTATTTTTTAAACTCTGCGTTCACTCATCCAGTTGTTTGCTGATGTTTTGATGTCTTTCGGTTTGTTTTTACTCTTGGCTTCCTTCTTAATGTATCTTCATCAACGTCATCCTCATTACCGCACCGGGCAGAATGACGCCGTGTGAGGTCAGAGCATCTGTGTCACAACTCCATTCATCCTCCTTCAGAAACACACACACACACACACACACACACACACACACACACACACACACACACACACACACACACACACACACACACACACACACACACACATCATTTTGATGTACATTTAAACACACTCATTTCAGCATTACCCCCAACATGTACATATACACAAACATACATATCATAGTATCCCTCACATTTCACCAGCAGACTGTCGTGTGCAGAAGTGTTCTGTAAGGCTCTATATCTGCTTCTGTTGAGTGTTCACTCACACAAACACATACACACATATATACACACACATGCTCGGGCACTGAAGCAGCAAACAGAGCTGAGCTCAAGAGGAGGATGTGTGGCTGCCGTGAAGACAGACGCATTTTTGTTGCCATCTTTGTTGGATACTTCCTGTTGTATTATTTGGAATACTTTTTTTCTATTAAAAATAAAATCAAAGAAGCTGTAATAATGTGTGTCTGAGTGTGTGTAATAAGTGTGTGTGTTGCGGTATAAGCTGGTAATGGAGTGTCAGTGTAATGAGGAGTGTGAAGGCAGTCTATTTTCATGTGTGTGCCTAAAGCTGTGCAGTCAGGGTGGATTCACTCAGAATAGAGACTGTGTTCTGCCACCTGCTGGCACAATAGCAGTGCTGCAGTTTAGAAGAATAATCAGAAAAATGACCAAAACCACCTGTTTCTGGTAAATATTGAATTTAATGTCAAGTTTACATGTATATTGAGCAACATCTTTAAATTCTCCTGTTTACAAAGGTAAACAATTTTGTGCTATGTTTGATTATTTCCTTTTTAAAACTTTATCCTGAAATGAACATTACATTTTTTTCAAATACTGGCAATGCAATGAACTCATCATACGGACAAAAAAAAAATACAATTTAGCTTATTAAGTGACTTATATTTTCATTCTTAGAAATAAAAGCCAACACCAGAAGATAGGAGACACATTCTCTCCGATCACTCATAGTCGAGGTTTTTCTGCTACACTCTTTCTTGTTCTAACACGACCCACATTTAAATGTTGCACATAAATTAATCTAATGTTAAACATTCAGTACATGTTTCTGTTTTACTCACATTGCTGATACAGATAGCTTTTGTGTTATCTTAACTTTTGGATGTTTTAATATTTACTTTTACCCTCAACTGGAACATCCCCCTTTGAATCTTAAAATAAATGAGTTAAAGCTGCACTGATCGCTTTCAAAGTAGGAGGTCACTGTTGTGGCAACCAGCAGGAAGTATTTGCCCCATGATTTACTTCATACTTTCCTTTCAGCTCAATGTAACACTAAAAGTCTCTTTGAGTTCATTTCACTGAGTTTGTTCAGCCTGCAGTTTTAATGTGTAATAATAGTCGGTGATAACGAATCAAAACAGAAATTTTATGGGTGGTTACCAACACCGTGTATTCCCCCTCGTGTGATTGTACGTGCAGAGAAATCAATAATAGCATCAACAAAATTTAAAAATAACTTTATTAGTCTTCACGAGTTCGATATTTAATTATAGACTTCCAACAGTTCAGAGCAATGGAAGAAAAAAATGTTGTAATTCATGAGGAAATTAAAAACATAAATCATTTGACTTGACCATTTTAAATCAAGAAACAGAGGCGATGCTCATAAGTGTGCACCTTCATGCACAAATGACTGTAATGATGTTTGCAGTCGATGTAACAGCCCTGCAGGCTGAATCAATACCTCCACCAGGCTCAGCCTAATGTGCACTCCATGAGACTGGATGCCATAGATGCTCTTAGTGAGTGTCAGTGGTTAAGTTGATTACCACATTATGAAAGAAACACTCAGTGGCCTGGCTGTTGCTTTATACTGTGCTTCTCAAACACAATCTCCAGTTTTTACCTTGCATGACTCACTAGCAGGGGCACATCAGGTTACAATCTGCAGCCGCTGTGCGCTGCAGCAGCATAAAAAGGGTCCCCGTGGGCCAATGCTCGCAGTAAGGCTCTCCTACTCAGAGAAACAAATGTGTGCTGAAGGCAGACAGAGAGAGGGAAAGAGAGTGAGTGGGGTGGGCGAGGTACAAGTGAGAAAATTAAGGCAAGGGAAGCTGGAAAGTGAGAATGTGGGAGGGTGGGAGAGAGTGAGGAAGAGACGGATGTTGCCCGTTAACCTCAGACAGGAATATGGGCAAGAAAATGTTCTTTCCACCATGACGCAAATACCAATAAAGATTCCCTTCCTCCCTGCTTTCTGTGTGTGTTTAACTGCTTCACTGTGTGTGAGAGAATAAAATAGAGCCCAAAGTGTGAGAGTCTTTATTTAGGGTACAACATGTTCCTGCTGCTGTGATTTAAGCCTTGGTCCTTTATTTATCTGAGCCACACTCATACACAAAACTGAAAATCATCTAACTGATTAAAAAAATATATCAATGGTTTGTTTTTCATAAATATGAATATATCTGAGCTTATCTTGAGCCAAAGGATAGTAAAGGATAGTTTCTGCCGTGGAGCAGTGTTATTGATCAAAATATCAGGCAGTAGATCACTTAGTGTTCTGTTTTAATCCTCTCAGACAGTCTTGACTATCACCTTGGAGGCTTAAATTAGGAGTGATTGAATTTTTCAGACACTCAGTCTAAGGGAATATTAACACGCGTGGTTATTCTGGGTTTAGATGTTTGTGTGAATGTGTAGTGATTAAAAAAACTACAAAAAAAAATCAGGAGCAGTAGAATGCCTTGCTGGTCGCTGGAGCCACTGAATCAACACATTTGTGCTCATCAAATGATTAACGACACTCTTTTGGTAAGACTGTAATTTCATGAATCCAAAACATCTCTAAGTGCCAGGCTTACATAATGAGGAGGGGAATCTGTGCCTTTTTCCTCTAAATGTGTGAGTGTTTGTACGTGCAAACATTTCCTCATAGAGAGAATGAGTCAACTCAGAGAGGCAAAGGGATGGATCTGTGCCTGGATGCCCAGCAGGCCTCTGCTTGGTGTCTTAACTCTCTCCAGCAGCTCCTCACTGCTTGATTCCCACATTGGAGTAAAGCACCTCTAGCAGCTCTCAACACATTCATTTAGAAACCTGGCAGCAGCAGCAGCAGCAGCAGCAGCAGCCTCTTCACCCTCCTGCACTCGCTCAGGGTGGTGAAGTATAATTTTACCTTCCATCTACAGCACATATATTCCTGGGTGTCTCGAGTAAGCCCTACAGCCTCTCCCCGTCTTCTCGGCACCCATTTGTATGTAAAGCCTCTCTCCATGCAGATCCATACTGTGGATTACCTTGGCAAAGACACAGCTCAAATGAGGCCAGTGCTTTAGGTAGTATGGATGCATTTGCATTCATGCTGCACATCCACAAGAAATGACCCACTTAAATAAGATGCTCATTGTTGAGCTGTTTGGTAAATGAACGATCTTGCATCAGTCTTTGGTCCATCTTAAAATCTGACAGCTGAGATATACTGGAAGCTGTTCATGAATTCTTAACATCACCGCTGTCACATGGAGAGTAGCAAAGGTTAAAATAGATTCCTGGAGAGCCTGATTGTTTCATGGTTTTTACACTTGTTTGTGTTTTACTGCAGTCTTCCAAACTCACATCAGCTGAGCAGGCAGTCTAGGTCTCATCTCTGATACAAAGGAGACCAGGGCATGAAATGTACTCACATGCATTAGACAGATTAAAAAATCTCAATCATCTGGAGTTCCCCCCCCCCCCCCCCCACACACACACACACACACACACACACACACACACACACATTTTCAGGTTATGAGACAAGACAGTGAGTGAATGAGTGCACAGTCTGTGTGAGTGTGAGTAAGAAATTCAACGTCAATGATGGAACGAGAGCACCACCTGCTGGTGTTTGGCTTTACAGAGCTCTCTGCATGATCTGAACACCACTCTGTGAAGGAGGCATGAAGTCCTAACCCAACCACTCACTTGCTCACATACACTCACTTGATCAGCTGATTTCGCACTTCTGTAAGAACACTTTGCGCTGTTTAAATCGGGAGAAAATACAGGAAATAGATTCAACAGTTTGGCGCCCCTTCCTGACTTTTTTTTAGAAACCCACGAGTAATATTTTTGAGTAGCTTCCCCCCTTTTTATTTTATTTTATTTTATTATTTATTTACTTATTATTTTCTCTCTCATAAGTACATTCACCACTTTCTAATACATTTCTCTGTCAGTTTTGATAATTTGTTTATAATGTACATTTTTTTATTGATTAATTTATATTTGTTGTTATTACTTTATACCTTACTACTCTTTGATGTTGAGGATGGGTGGGTGGGTGGGTTAAGGGGTGAGACAGTGTTTTGTCATTTATAACTATGCTTTATTTTATTTTAAGTTTTGTTATTCATTGGGCGAGAATATTTTCATTGCACAACCAAACTTTTTTTTTGTATCAGTATTGCATTCGATTAAAAAAGGCCTTTGGGGAAAAAAAAAGTCTTTTTTTAACTGTAGTTTAGCTATCTGCATTTTTGTCAACACATTTAGAAAAAGGAAAAAAAAACATACAAAACAGACTTTTGCATGAGTTTTCCAGATATCTTTCTCACACTCAGGCCAGAATATAAGGATTTATCCGGCTATTTCAGGCTACAAGTTACGCTTCCTCTGAAACCACAGTTTAACTAAGCAAAAGCTTGGCAGTGCTTAAGACGTACACTTCTACCAAACAAAAGTAAAAATGACAGAGTCACTCTCCAGCCAGCATCCATAGTTCAGTGACAGAGAAACAAATGGCTGCATGTCAAAAACCAAACCAAAATTACAAAGCAGACGTTTTGCTACGACAGAAGAGGGAGTACACGAGCAGTTTGAATCATGAAAATGTATCACGGATGGGCTGGTGTTGACGTCTGATGCTGGGCCTCGTGGGTGAGGCTGGTTTTATTTATTTAATTATTTTAAGAAATAATCATAAGCATGGAGTGGAGTGACTAACACCAGACATAAGTCATTTCTTTATTACTGTTTTCATTCCATTTTATTTGGTTTGAAAGTCAAAAGAGTCAGTCTTCTTTGAGTTTGGCTCAAGATGGTGCTGTTCACCCTGTCAGCTGTGGGCTGTGATCTGTCTTGACCTTTGACCTTGATTTTAGACTCTTGCTGGAACATAAACTTAACTGCAAATCTGACGTCATTTAACCTCTTTATTCAAATGTTTGTGTCTTAATAGAATTACCACAGTTGTAGATTTGGGAAATAGTCTGCAAGGGTGTGTATTTGAGGGGTGTGAATCAGTGTGTACTTCAGGTGTTTTAAATTCTAACTGCCTGTAAGAAAGCACTAGAGGGAGCTAAGGGATTACTTAGACAGATTAAAATCCCTGCTTTCAATCTCTGTCCGTCCTGCCAGCAAAAGAAAACATGCCGATTGTCTCTGAAGTCACTGAGGAGGAAAAACAAGCCCAGGTGGCACAGATCCTGAGTTAAATAAACAGATGAGCTGAGTGTGGAAAAGAAGAGAGCTGGCTCTGCTTGTCTGTCTGCTGTGACACTGCTGTAATGACAGGTTTTCTACAGGGATGGCAGAATCATGCTGTATAAGAGGATGCTGTGTAATGTTGTAACTGCAATGGCGAACAAAGAGTTTGATTGGATTTTTTTGTAGACTATAAAAGAAGTTAAGTAACATTGTCTGGATGAAATTAAGATTAAATGCTTATATCATGTTGTCATTTGGGTTTGGTGGATATTCCTGTCATGCATGGGTTGGATGTTTTGTTCCATATTTTTTAACCACCACTGAAAGTCAGTTTTTATAAGTTACAGGAAAAATGTTCTCAGAGATACTCTAGTTGTTTATTTACAGACGTACACAGCCCTTTTTTATTTTTGTTCCAATAACTCTCATACATTCTGTCACATCTGTCTTCTAATTGTGTCACAGGTTGGGCTGTAAATAGAAAGATTTTCACTGTATCCTCTTCAAAGCCTGCTTCACAGATATTATGGGGCTTTTATTGCATTCATTCAATGGGACGGCTGGAAAGAGATAAGAAATGCGGGGAGTAAAAGAGAACCACAGACTGATGCGAAAGGGACTGTAATTACAAACTCAAACTGCTCCATACCAGTGAACATATTTATAGAACTGCATCAAGATTTACAGAAACATTCTTGTTAAGCATCTCAAATTTTAGTTTTTAGCTATGTGACACATGTTGAAGCAAGTTTCATACGGTTCATTTTTTTTATTAGCTGAAGAGGAAGGGGAATTTTGACAGTCCATGAGGATCACATGATGTAAAAATCACTAGATTTGTTGTTTACATCCTGGATAGTGGCGGGTGGTTCCCTCATCTTTCTCTCCATAGATTTTTGTTTGGGTAAAAATAACAACCTTTGTTTCATGGTACACTGTGTTTCTCCCAACGTCCAAACATACATAATCCCGTTAAAATCTTTTTTGCTGGAAAATGACAGCTGGTTGAGATGCAAAAGAAAATATTGTTTGTACTCATTTCAAAAGAAGGATTCTGGACTTTGAACTTGTGAAACCAATGTTTAGGGGATTGACCCTCATTTCTTCATGATAGTTTCCTGGCATGATCTCCAACAAGATGCTGAAGTTAGTGTAAATTCACAGTTTCTGGTTCAGCTGTCAAAAAGAAAGTCAAGGGAGTCTCAATTTGCAGTGCAGAGCCTTGAATTCTTCTATAAATGTGTTAGTTATAAATGGTCAGCCTCGACTGTGTCTAAAATTCACTTACAGCTTTGTTAAACCACAATTCTATTTGTTAAAACAAAAATATGTAAATAAATGTTTGGGGTTTCAGTTTTTTTCCAGCTCTAGACCATATTGGACCAGGTCCTGATCCAGAACCCCTGTGGGGTAAAAAAGCTGATAAATCTCCCATGCTTTTTCTAAACTATAATAAAGATCTTACAATGAAGAAAGTGGAGCTCAGACACTTTTGAGGCCAACCTGAGTTGACTAATATGCTTTAAGAATAGTGAGATGGGGAAAGAAAGAAAGTTTCCATTAACTCTTCTTTAGTCAGTTGAATTTAAAGCTGCTACGCCAAAGCTCACTCGGCCTTGTTCCTCTTGGAACAAGAATTTAAGCAGCTCTGCTCGATAGCTTGATCGACAATCAGCACCAAGAATAAGGTGCTGGAATGAGGGATGCCAGTGATTAAATTCATGGGACACCAGAATGAAAAAGAGATGCTGTTTCAGGAAAATCTGGAGACTCCTTTCCTTTTTTTTCTAGAGGTATTTTGAAAAACTTGATTAAATGTGATCCTCTCTCAGATGTATTACAATATTGTTCCCCCTGCTTACTGCAGCCTGTGTCTGATGATACGCAGACACAAACTTCAAGTAGTTTTAAACAGAAGTAAGATCTTAAAGGACAAAAGTAAAATTGTGCACACTTTCAGAAAATAAATGAGAAAGGTGCAGCAGCTCTGCTGAAGGCTGACGTCAGAGCCTGTGACTTCATGGTCTCAGGCTCTGCAGCATCCAAGAGAGTGTCAAGAGTAAGGGCGTGGAGAGGGAAAGAAAGACGAGGATGAGACAAGTCTGAGACAAGCATGAACTAACAGGCTGCAGACAAGCATCATGGGTAATGATCGAGAGATCGAGCTTTATCAAACATCAAATACAGTGGAAAACTAACATCAGAGCAGCTCATTTATTATTATTGTTGTTTTTGTTGTTAGTATATTGGCTGCATTCAGGAGGGGGGATCCCGCTGCTACCCTCCTTGCCACAGCAATTAGCAGGGGGGTGTAGGAGGGGTAAAAGAGGGAGGAAGCTCTCCACCCACCCTATCCCCCTCTCGTACCTTCCTGCCTCTCCCCCCTCCCATCAGGGCTCACTCACTCTCCAACACAAACTCCTCTCTCGTTCAGTCTCAGGGCTACTACGGGACCAGGTCGGGGGGAAATCACGGCGCAAACTTGAAGCGAAGATGCGGGCGCTCGGTGCCGTGGGAGTCGGGGTGTTGTGGGCGCTGCTTGGTGCTCTGGTGCCCGGTGGCGCGTCGGAGCTGGTGACGCTGATACAGGAGCCGGTCAAACCCGAGTCTGTCCTGCTGAAGCCAAAGGTTATGATCGCCATTGTGGCACGGAACGCAGCGCACAGCTTGCCTCACCACCTGGGCTGCATAGAGAGTCTGGAGTACCCGAAGGAGCGCATAGCGATCTGGTAAGAGACGCACAGAGAGGAATTGGAAAGGTGGAATCTGTCTGATTTCTTGAACTGACTTAACTTTAACGGCAGACAGCATTTGTTATCATCTTGGTCAAATATTCCTCTTGGTGCATTATGTCTAAAGACAGTATTAACTACACATTTTTAGGTGCATTGTTGGTGTAAAGAGTGTGCAGTGAGCGTGTTGTGGGCTAACGAAGAGCAGCGTGTGTCCAAGTCAATTATAATAACAGATCGTCAGAGTCAGCACACAGACCTGTTGCTGCGTTTTTACGATGCACTAACCTCGCGTGTCTGCCGGCGTCCAAATTGCACGTTGTGGGAGAAGATGAAAGGGCTTCAGTGCATGTTGGGTTAGACTTAACCCTTAATCACAGTTCCCTCCATCTGATTCAGCACAAACCTGCGGAAACGAGGCTTTAAAACAGCGGGGCAGGCAGGTATGAAATGGCTTCAAACTTAGGTAGGGTCCTGCAGTGAGCTGAGGCTCATACTGAGATAATATGAAGTTATCAAAGACGGAGCCTGCAGGTGGAGGGATGAAAGGAGACATTGAGCTGCTCTGACAGCAGGGCTGGGGGGCGTGAGAGTTCTGGGAAGTCATGCGTAAAAATGTGTGTGTGTGTGTTTGTGTACGTGTATGTGTGTGTTCACATGAGGGGTTTGATGGAATCACAGAAGCTCAGAGATTACTGACTTGAAGCAGGTTGCTTATCAGAGTCCAGATGATGAGTTGAGCAGCAACGTGCAGCCCTGCTGGATGCTGGCAGTGTTTTGTCCTGGCTGGCATTCCTCTGTTTTGTTCCCACCCTTCCCTTTGCTGAGTGTCTTGCTTGTATTTGCAAAGTGACTGTTTCCACTTTAGAAACTCTCAGCAGAACTCACTCAAATGAACGTGGGGAAATTCAATCCAGAGAGAGGCCCTTCTCTCAGGAGCAAAGTACCCAAGTGTTTTAGCTAACAGAGGAAGGGCCCCCTCGGTTCTGAGTGGCATCTCCCCACCCCATGTGTTTCTGTGAGGCAGATCAGTCCTGTGAGTCAAAGTATTTGACTCTGAAATGTATGGGCGCACATATAAGGATTGTTTCGTGTTGGTATATTTAGTAAGCGATACTCTGAACACTGGATGGGGAATCAAATTAGTCTGATGAGAATGACGAGTGTTAGCAGTACTACAAGTCTTTAGTCCTCTTTGCAGGTTAAGAGCACGGTCACACTGACTAACCGTACCATGCTCAAGCACGCTACAACCCTAAAGTCCAGTTTGTTTGGCCAGTGTGACTGCAAGTCTACCATCCCCAGGTACGAGTCACTTCTCCTCTTTGTCACGCTTTGGAGAAGTGTGTTTCAGCACATGCATTTCATGCATGAGCATGCGGACATGATCGCACTGAGGGGTGACCATTGTGCTTGAGTATGGCATGGTTTGGGGGGCCAGTGTGACTGCGCCCTAACTCCCACATTTGTGCTGGTTTTATATAGTTTTACCAGATAGCCCACACACATTTTATTCTCCATTTTGCAAATTTTGCTGCGCTACTGGATGCTATCCATCATCTGTGCTTTTCTACAGTATAACAGCACACTGATTCAGTGCCAGAAGAAGATAATGACTGCACTCTCACAAAACATCCTTTGTTTACATTTTCCGTGATAAAGATTTAAGGTAAAGAGTGACTTGTACAAAGGACTTTTAAAAGAAAGCAGGAGGTGATTTTTTTTCGTGTTAAGAAACACGACACAAGACAAAATCAATAAAGAGATGAAACATACAGCTTAATTGTTCATTTCAGGATCTCCAAGATCGACACAGAATGAAGTAAAAGTTCCTAACAGTAGCTTTAAGTTTCCATTTTGGTTTCCACAGCTTAGAAAAGAGGTGCTCAGACTATTTTTACTCAGGTTTTTATATTGCACTATGCACTGTGCTTAAAGAAAAGGTTAAAAAGTAACAAACAAGAACAGTGGAAATACTAAAAAGTTTAATAATGTGATAGTGATGGTTTTGCTTTGTTGGACTTTTGTCAGTCTGTGCCTCCGTTTCTCTTTGTAATTATTTTTTTACCATCCACCATGTAAGCCAACCACCCAATTAATGCCAAATTACAGTCAACTATCATAAAAGCTTTAATGTGTGCTATGTATGGTGTGCTGCAGAGCTTTAAGGGCTGAACACAATTATCTAAAAAGAAAGTAAATAAAGCCAATCCAGTGACTTCAAGAGTATTTAATCTTTCCACAACAGAAGCAAATTAACTTTAACTGCAAAGCATTTTGTGTTTATTTGACGGTATAGAGTAGCTCGGGGTAAACAGAGGAAAGGAGATGACGTCAGACGAGGTTTTCCATCTGGACTCCAGCCAAGGACTCCGCGGTTACATGATACACATCTCCCCCAGAAAGCTGCCAGGTTGCTCCACTTTACTAAAACTTCACTGCTCATCTGGATAGATCATGGACACACTGATGTAAAGAACTTGACGAAACAATCAGGATGATAATATCAACAGCACATGGCTGTGAAGGTCCAGTGTGCTTGCTGGGACATTATGTTCTTCTCTCAAACTCCTCTCGAGAGCCACAAATTGAGCTGAAAAGTGAACCGTTCTTTTCTCCTACTCATTTAGATCATGAAATCTATGAAACAGAGCAAGGACGCTTATAGAAGAAGGATGTAGATGATTAAATACAATAATATGAGTGTTCTCTTAGCAGCAGTAAAGGGACTACAGCTCCTCTTTCATCTCCACTCATGGGATCAGTGAGAACAGTGTTAATGTGTAGCTATGATAGAATTTTTGTGGCTGTGCATGCATATTATATTATAATAAAAACATTTATATAATTTAGAAAGCCTATTGGGTTGAAAATTCAGGGGATGCTTTGCTAAAAATTTGTTTTTACTGGAGGAAGACCCAGGGAATATAGACTTTAGAAGTACTCTGTGTGTTTTCTAAACAGAAACCCTAAATCAAGCCCTTGTGAATGCATTTTCAGGCTCAAAGGTTTCAGCTCCAGATGCACAGCTTTCTGAAAGTACAGGAACTTGTTGGTGGGCCTTACAGCTGCGAGCATTTCTGATCGATTGATTAGTTCTTGCAGCTTTTGCAGAAATATTACAGAACAGTAGTCAGGGGTGTGAAACTTCAGGCCAAGACTTCCTTTTGTGCATCCTGCATTTTTAAATCCCGATTAACAGTCTGAGCAAGGCCAAATTTGCACCACATCATCTTAAGAAATGCTGCCATTTCTCAGTTCATTACATCTCCTGCTAGGAGCCTGTTCATCTGTTTCTAGTAAATCTCAGTAAACTTACTGTAAACAACAAGTAACGTCAAAACTTCACCTAGTCGCGTGAATCTCTAAAAGAAAACATTTTTTATGTGATTTACTTGCAATTTAGAGGTTTTAAGCAAGCTGAAGGGACATCATGATGACAGATTGGACAAAAAGTAAAACGTTTGCTTGTTAAGATTGGATTGATAATTTCCGGTGCATTCCAGGAACCCAGGAATATAAAACATGATTGACTTTGGTGGCACAGAGTCAAGCAGGTATGGGGCACAAAGTACTTTTTTGTACCAACGTAAAACTAGAACATTTCTCACACCAAAGCCTGCGGATTGTCAACGGGAAAGTGAAGTGGACAGGAGAAAGTGCTGATCCCATGGCACAGGTGGTGGACCTCTAGTACCTCTAAGTAAAAACTATAGAACCATGCAGCTGTGACAAATTTATGGATTTGAGAAATGAATGGATGAAGATTCTGTAAACCTGCATCAGCAGGTGAGGTGTTTCTAATGGAACAGATCAAATTCTTTAATTACCTTTTAATCCCAGTGAAAATACAAACAAAAATGGCCTTTAGCGACCCTTAGGTTTATTTGAAAGAAACTCCTGGGACTTGGTATGAGTGATCTGAGTTTTTCGTCATTCAAACTGAAATTTAAATTTTGACTAACTGATGAGTGTAAAGGTAAGAAAACTCAGAGAAAACAGTCAAAGTTAAGCATCATTCATTGAACATAGCTAAACATGAGATCACAGGGTCACAAAAAGTCATGTCTACAGCTAAAGCTTAGACACAGTACTTAACCAGCATTTCTGGACTATGATTAAATAAAAGTTTTTGAGAAAAACAATTACCGACTGGATCTTCTCCAAAATGACGCCCCCCGCTCACATGCATGAACGCCACTTATTCGCGATCATATGATCCTGACTGATTCAAAACCACATACTCAAACTAGACCTCAGCACATCGTTTTTGTTTTCACTACTTTACCAGTAATCGGGGTATAGGTAGTTTTTCTGCCATTCTCCAGCGTACTTGGATCCCTCTTGGTTATACGCATTGAACCAGGGCTAGTGCACGCCGCCAAAATGAACGTGCAGGAGGCAGGCAGAATGGCAGGACGGGATTTGATTGGTTAAACAAATTGGCTGCCAAACACAAGGATTGATTGGTGTTGTCCCAGGTTTATTCCTGCTGTAGACAGCGGATATTTTGTCTCTATATTAAGAACACATCATGCATTGATTAACATTGGGACATAAAGATCATTTTAACCAATATAACCAAAAGTGTAACTAAAGCTGATTACCACAATTGAGGACAATTTAGTGACAACATAGATAAAGACAACTCTCACTGAATTTGTAATAATATGGCTACCAGTAATGACCATACTGTTTTTTAACTAACATTAATCAGAGATCTACAGACAGATTTTAAAGCATTCTGTCCGAAACAAATGAAGTGTAAAATTATTGTAAGAACAGGCATGTTTGAATTGATATGATACAGCCTTTAAGAGTTTAAGCAGTGTAACTATCCAGTCAGATGACAAAAACTCCCCAAAAGTCCTGACAGGCCTTGGCCAATGTGAGGATTCTGAAGTAGCAAAGATTCCAGTTTGAGCCTGTCCACAGGGTAATCTGCATTTAATGTTCAGGTCACGTCCCCTCCACCCTGTAACTGCAGCCCTGACACACACTGCCATAGTCAGTAAAATCTGCCTCTAGAAGTTTCCCTCTACAAGTGAGCGCAAGCCTGACAGAAAAGTGGCAGAGCGGTGAAAAAGACTCTCACACTGCTGTTAAAGAATGAAAGAATGCAGGGTATTATAGAGAGAGGGGGCTGGTCTGGCAGAGAGAGGCTGGTCAGCACTGTTGGGAAATTACCCAGAGGGCATTTAACAGGTTGGTTAATCCACATTCCCACGGTTACTTGCCCTTATCTTGATATAACAGAAAATCAGTGAAATGTGAGGCTGTAAAGACGATGATTAAGTTCACAAAGAATGGTAATATGTGGACCACTGACAGCTCTGATTTTTAACACCAGTTCCAGCCCAATGCATTGAGACTAAGCTTTGCAGTGGGTCACAGAAGTTACTGCCAGGAGTAAAGAAAATGTGTCTTACCTGTCGCAACAGCACACAAACATCAGTTAAAGATATATATCAGTCCACTTCAGTCTTCAGGTGACAAATGAGACTTACATTGTGTGTAAAGGCCTCAGAGGGCAGTGTCACACTGAGGTCAGTGTGAAGGCTACGTTAGCGATGCTACCCTGCAGCAAGATGGTGAACCTGGCCTGGTCAGTGAGGGTTTAGGTTTGCAGTTCATGTGTTTAGGTCACATTTGTCCAGGTGTTTCGCTCAGCTCAAGGTGTGACAATAAGATGACCCGGAATGCTCAAGTTTTCTGGTCTCAAGGAGCATTTTATTGTTTGCATCTGTCTAGCGTGAATGAAACAAAAATCTCCACAGCTAATTTACTGACCATATCTCAAGGCAGACATTACCTCTGATTAATCACCCAGTGAAAAAGCAAAACACTTAAAATCTGGCCATGTTTCAAGTTTAAATAAAGTATTTCATATTGTTCTGGGTACAGTGGGACAACAGCTAACATTAGCATTCAACGCCTTGCTAGCTAACATTGTCATTGGTTTGTTAGTAACTGAAAGTTAATGTTACTGGTTGAGGGTGTTATAGAGTTCAAATGAAAGGTGTTCAAAGGAAGGGATTTACCTCCTAGCTAATGTAATTTCATTGAGGACCACTGAATGCTAGTTTTAGCTAACAACGATAAACAGGTTATCAAATATGAAATTATAATTATTATTTTTAAATATGACCAGTTGTCTGAAACATCATTTGTTTATAGCTGGATAAAAATTTGGAAGCAATGAAATAATGTCAGATTCTCTACATTTACAGAAAAATGACGGCTGTCGTTAGCATCATAGGAATAACTCAAAAAAAAAAAAAAAAGATTCATGTCGTCAAGTTGTGCTCTTACAGGATGGTCATTGGCTGGACTGTAACTTCACAACTAGCAGCTTAAGTCCTCAAAACGCTGCATATAGTGCAGTGTTTGTGCTATGCTAGCTAAATTATATGTGATATGTGTGAAGCAGTTGTGTTTCAAAGTTACTGAAAGTAAGTGAAAGAGATGTTTGTGGCCTTTACTGTCAGCCTTTTTTCTGCTGAGTTCTAACTTCAAAGGAAATTATAGGAGCAGTGAATTATTAGTTTAACTCCTGTGTTGTTCTGTCCCTGACGCCGCTTGTTGCTACCTGCTGCCTGCGGGCTGTCTCAGGTGGTGAAGAGCTTCCTTCCCCAGGTGCTGATCTTGGGGTCAACATGATGATTTGTGGACTAGTGTGAGAGACATACTGAAACTTAAAGAGGATGTTAGAGCACTGACATCACCAGCAGCTTTCCCAGCAGGACTGCCTTTCTACTACCTCATAATATCAAGTCAAGTATTTACCCAATCATAACAAAGTCACTTTCATATTTCATATTTATGGTATTGAACTTAATGCCTCGTGCAGGGATAGAGCGGGATCTGTGGTTTAAATATTTTACTGGTTACGTTGACATACAGCTAAATCTTTTATTTTACAGCCATCGCAGTCCTGATGCCCCGGGGTACGATGTGACTACATATGTAAAGAATTTTCCACAGCTGCTGAAATACACACAAAAAGCAGAGTGGCTCAGTGACAGATGTAGCATGTATACTGTAGCTCCTGTCACGCATGTAGATAAGTTATTGTGTGATAGTATCCTGTGTCTACTGTATCGTGACACGAGGTGATTTATGAGAGATTTCTTTTGATACTTCATACCATATGCAGATTCATTTGAGCAAGTATTCAGGAAGAAAACATCATGAGGTGACAAAGATTCTACCTTTTTGTTTTTACTAATTTTTACAAGTGCACTGAGTAACTCAGCAGCAAATAAACTGTAAAAATAGGACTTTGCTTTGCTGAAACTAGTTCTTCAAGTGCCAAATTTTGCTTTTTAAACCCTCTTTAACCAGGATATCTTAGCTCTTAAAGGACTCTTCATGTTTTGCTTGTTGACTTGTCCAAGGTGGCACCCTGGTTAATGCAAATGCTGCTTTCATTTGACTTTAAGACAACAGTAAAACCTGAAGAAATGCAGCGTAAACAGCAGAAAAAGTAATTAAGTACTCATCACTTATTAGTCATTGTAAAGGGATTACGATACTTTCAACCACAAGGCAGCTTTCTCCAACTGTTTAGTCATTAACTGTTCTCTTATACAACTCACTTAGACTCCATGTGTGCCAGGCCTACTTCATTAAACACATGTAGTCATAAGTAGAAGATTTTATGAGAACAGTCAAGAGATATTTACCAACACAGCTTAGCTCTGTTGGTTTAACAACAGCACAGTTTGAAGTGGTGTTTACATGAGAACTGTATTAGGATGAAACGTGGAAGTATTTGCATTTCGGCCTCTTGTTTACGTGGCCGACCTAAAATGCAACTTTTTAAAAACGCCCTCCAGAGTGGAATTTTTCTGATACCCAGCAGCCACGGTTGTCGTGTAAACAGCAAGCCAGAGTTTTCAGTGGAAACGCCGACATCACGCTCCATTTTGTGCTGTGCTTTCTACTTTCGTTGTGGGATCTTGCAATTCCCATGCGCAAACCATATAACAGTAGTGGTTCAATGTTGGACTGTGCTGCTGATTATGCTGACTGCCTTTCAACTAGATGCACATCTGTTGCTCCACTTCTACACCCAGATAAGAGGCGTTCAATATATCCACCAGATATATATGCTTAAGTCTACTTCGGCGGCAGACTACCAAAATACTCTACAGTTGTAACGCCACCTGCAGGCCTGGTATGCAAACCACTGCAATTTTAGTCCCTCAGCGTTTCTGTGTAAACGCAGATTTTTTTTTCTCTGCATTTTTCAGTTTTCAAGTGAAACACTTTGAAACATTGTCATATAAACGGGCCCGAGAAACCTGATCTTCTAAACAAAACAAGCTCCCTTCCTCGAAACATGCTAGTGACTAACCACAAATTAAGTAATGAACCATTTGTTTTAGGTCAATGAAACAATGTATGAGATGGTATATATGTGTAATAAAAATGTAAATCATTCTTTAATGATGTCCCTTGGTATGACCACATGATTATAAATGGTACGTGTGTAAATGTGCTTTCACTCATCCTTGTGTGTCATTGTATGTTGTGGAGATGAGCAATAGCAACGTTGAAGTAATAGACTTACTGCGCAAATGAGTAATTTTTAGCTCAATCTTAAGAATTGACTGGAAGATTTAAATGTGAAATCTCTTATAAATTCTGGGAACAGTTACCACCAAATTTCTCAGATGGCAAAAATTCCAACCCAGTCCCATAACACTGAGAGGCAAAAGCTTTACAGATAAAGGATGGATAGATGGATGGTGTTACGGAATAAACAAAGTATGAAAAACTGTATCCTCTGATTTTTTTTTATAGATAACAGACCATTAAAGAGAAAGTGGAGGGAGGAAAGTGAAGTGTTTGCTTCTTATATGTCAAAGTTGAAGTTTAGAGTATACATTGTACAACTGCCTCTTACACATATTGAAGTACAGCAGTTGAGTAAGGATATTTATTCTCCATTCATCCATTCATTGTAAGAAATGAAACACGTGAGCCGTTGAATGCAGGCATGCATTCAGGGAGACACACCAACTGAAAGTATGTTCCTGCACATTTGTGCATGCTGCAGGTGCCTTGGACAGCTCCGTGGACAGTCTGTCGAGGCCACTGATTTTCTGATCTGGTTTCACTTACTGAGCAGATCTACAGTTTGTTATCTACATACTGACCAACATTATATTACAAACCTGTAAATGGAAAGAGTTAAAAGGCTCTGATCTTTATCAGTGTTGTGATGTTCCTTTGTCGCACGGGAGGTTTTCACATGCCAGGTGTGTTACCTCAGGCTTCATTCTTCTGTGGGAGCACATATTGTTCTTTGTTTGTACCGCAGGGAGTTTGGAGAGCAGCTTCTCCAAGTGTATGGAATAAATTATCAGGAGACTTTTGTGTGTTATCCAGTGCTGACAACATGGGCATTTGTTAGCAGTTAGCAGCATATGCTTTCATTGTGTGTCAGTTTTTATAATATCAGTTATGTCATTCTGTATTAAACAGAGCAGAGTGTGTTTGATTATCACGTTTGGTTATAAATCATATCTCAATTTTAACATATCTGTGCATTGTTTAGGTGTGTTTCTGCTTTGCTGGCTCAGCCCCTGTTTTTCATTCACTCTTCTGACGACCTCATAATGAACAGTGAGACAGGACTTCATCATCTCTGACCTCCCGGTCGCCCTCACCTGAGGAGTCGTATTCTGTTGTCACATCCAATCTGTGGGAAACTAAAAAGGTCTCTTAACATCAGCCCAGAAATTGGACATATTCTGAAAAAAACTGCATGGCAAAAATACCCACAGAGGAAGATCTTTTATCTTCACTTTAGACTTCATCTTCATCTTGTTGGAAAAAAACAACAAACTACTAATTTGGAACAATTACTTGAACATTTGCCATCAAAGCCACAAACCCCTCTACAGACATGACTTGTCTAAGTTGTTTCAGATGGTTTTAAATAAATAAACTATAAAGACAGAATACATCTGGCCATGCCTCATTACCTCCCTGCTGTGAGAGAGTGAAGAGAAAGTGATGAAGCTAACTCTGAGGTATGTTTTCCTCCAAATCAAACAAGCCTCATGTTTGAAACACTTAGCATGCATTGCTCTGTAATGGAAAATGTGGAAGTGCCAGAAGTTTTGTTTGATTTTTAAAACACTTTTTAACAACAATAGCAGAAAGACTAAAAGAAACAGCCACAAAGGATACTGTCTGTTCTTCTATTTTTCCTTCTGTCATCAAGAAAGGCTCTAAGACAGCTAGTAGACAGTTTTTTCAAGTGACATTTGAAATCCCTAAAAACATAAAAAAGATTAACGTTTTAAGGAACATCACAGGAATTACTTTTTAGTAAATGTGACTCCAATAGGAGTCCAGAGAGCATCTGTTAGAAACTACTTTGGGATGTGGATGGATCAGTATTTGGTGGTGTAGTCAGGATGTGCTCCAGCAGGACAGAAAAAAAGTTTATGTTAACAAAAAAAGTCTAATTTTATCAAGATGAAGGAACATATCATGTGGCTGATGAATTGGTTTTCACTGTTCTGGCATCAGGAGGACACACAGCACACGGCTGAAGGTAATTACCACATCATTTAGAAATGTGAAGGCCAACTCTAGATGTAGTGATTCTCTTTTTTATTACACTGCTTTAGTACCTGCAGGGTTTCTGTAAAATAAAGAGTTTTTATGACTAATGATGATGTGTCATTAGAAGAAAATTACTGTGGTGCAATGTCTCATCTGTAAGCCTGTCACGGAGCCTGTCAGCTCTCTGTGTAGCTAAAGCTAAGCTCAATCATAGCTCATGTTGACCTGCCAATAAGGCTGTAATCTCTGCTCTTTAGCATACCTATTAGTCAAAGGGCTCTAAACAAAGGGAAGTGGTTTTTCAATCCCTGAGCCATTTTTGGGATGTTTCTCCCTTGGATTGGACATGCCTGTTGGCTCTTAAGGTACCCCATATGTTCTTGCCCATTTCCAGCAGTATAATCAGAGCCTGGCAGCCCAGAAATGACAGAGCTGGCACAGAGAAAGCAACGGTATCTTGGAATCATCGCTCTCATCTGGAGAGAAGGACATCTGAATATGGATGAGTTAAGCTAAGAGGAGGACTGTTTTCATGAGTAGCAGAGCATAGTGCTCATGTTGTCATAGAGAAACAAATATTCTTATATACTTACAAGAACAAAAACAAAAAACAAAAACAAATCAGTTCAGCACCAAAATATGGAAAAAATGAAAGAACAATACAGAGGATGATAAATAATGACCAAAAGGTTGAAAGTAACAGCACCATATTGCAGCTCAGAAACAACACTTTGAGTTTTGGATTTCACCCCCCCCTTTCTGTCCCTCCATCACTTTTTCCATCTGCTTCTTTGAGTTTGAGTTTTTTCCCTCACTTTTTTCAACCAGTATGTATGTTTCAAATAATGCTGCTTTGATTGCAAGACCAATCTTGTTTTAGATGTTTGCACAGTTCAAATTATTTCCTGTCACCATGTCCCTGGAAGAACTGAAAAATGGGAACACATTGACAAATACTTAAAGAACAACAGCCTCATAGTGTTTATGAGAATTATTAGTGGGTGATGCCAAACAGGCATGTTAATCCTCCAGAATAACAGGGAAACGGGGGGTGTCAGATCGAACTTTCTATTGTGAAAAAAAAATAGTATTTGATAATAAAATGAAAAAAAAAATGAGAATATAGTAATTGTTTCATGACAAGAAAATTGCAAACAATAAGGGTGGAGATTTATGAGATCAGAGTTTGATTTGGTTTCGACATTTTCAGAACCAAACTTAATCAATTAGAACGTGATAGTTGTAGTATGAGAAAAAACTTGTTACACAAAATTAAAGGTGTAAATTTATGAGAATAAGTTTTAAATTACAGAGAAAAAACTTGCACAGTAACAGGATGTAAGTCATAAAAAATAATACCTTAGATTTATGACAAGTAAGTTGTAATGGAGTGAGAAAGAAATGGTAATGACAGACTAGTTTATCTCAACCTTAGATAAAATAACATGTATGGTGCTAACGAAAGCGAAACCTGAACAACATGGATCATTTTATGAGATTAAACTCATCAGATGAGGACAAATCAGATGCAGAAACTTTTGCATGAAAATGAAGTATTACGTTTGATGAAACTGATATTAAAGTGTTATGACACAAGAGTCTTACTCATCATTTTAGTTCTGGAGGCTACAGGCTGATCCTTACAGCCTTCCCTTTAAAATATTATGATGGCTTACTGTAAACTAATATAATGACTTTCTAAATATGTAACTTTATGTCTTCAATATTATTTTTATTCTCTTAAATTTCTGACTTTATTCTTGTGCTCCTAACCTGTTCAATTTTAATATCTCTTTTTTTCCTTTAAGATTGCCTTGATACTTTGTCGAACTTTAAAGACTTTTACTCATGAAACAATGTAAATGTATTACTCGTAAATTTTTCCCAGCACTAAAAAAGAATCTATTTTAAGTGTGCCAAATCATTGTAATTTAATATCTCTGAGAGAAACTTTTCATTGAAGATGAACCAAAAGCCTTTTTCAGGCATGTGCTTGTTGAACATCTTTTTTTGTAATGGCTACCATCTTGGAGTTCTGTTTTCATTTCTCATAATACGATCAAAGGAAAGGGGATAACTCAGTGCCAGATAGCACTGTAGCATTTCTAGTTTTATCCAAAGCTCTTTAAAAGTCATTCTGTTCTGAAATATAAAAATATAGCACAGTACAGGAGTTTAGAATTATGTAAAACCTCTAAGGAAAAAGGTTCCAGTCACAGTAAAGGTGCAGAGCTGGAGTCAGTGCTTGACTTCTTATCCTGTCCCTCTCCAACAGTCAACACATACTTTCTTTAATGTGCAACTGTAATGAATTTCTCTTCCAAGTCTTGGATATGAATACCAAATATTACACTTCCCTGCAATTCCGCTGACCTTGGCTACCTTTGTTGACCCTGAGAGTCATGAGGAATTTCAGTCAGGAGGTCCAATCTCACTGACCCCTCCCTTCACACTCTCCAACTCCTCCCATCCCTTACATCTCTCACCCCATCTAACCCCTCCTCTTTCTCTTCTGCCCAGCCAGGCCATCAACAGGCTCACAGCCACGTCAGCCTATACTGCGAAATCAGCACACTCACACACACACAATCATGGTTATTATGTTTTGAAGGTATCTTGAGCTCTGGTCTGAAAGAGGCATTCTTGAGTCGTAATTATATGCAGTACCTGGTCATTATTGGCAGAGATATTGGATAGTTTATTTGATCAACAGTCAGCTGACACTGGCCAACTGGAGCCATTCAGAGGTGTGTTTATCTAAGAGGGCCAGAGTTAAGACAAGCGGTTGTGTTGGAGGCCCAGATGTCAGCCGTCGAAAGCTTCCCTGTTATCTGACACGCTCAACCTTAAAGAGAGAGAGGGAGGGAGAGAGCCGGAGAGAGTGATGAAGTGGGCTGATAACCAGGTTGGGTGATGGAGATGCAGGTGTTACCAGCAGACTTTTACATTTTTTCTGCGTGATCGCTGCAGCGATTGGTGTTATGGTTTAAAGAGCGACCCTGTCAACTGGTGACTTTCAGTCTGATGCATCCCTCTTAAATGGCTTTATATTATCATTAAAGACTTTTTAAAATGGTTTATAAGAATATTTTAGCAGTTTAATAATTAAGAAATAAGCTAGGATTCATTCTCAAGAACTCCTTACGTGTTTGAACAGCTGCTGTAAACTCGACACACAATGACACATTCAGGTGAACTTTTACAGTCACTCTTCAAACATTACATCACAGGGAGCCGACAGGGATGTTTTCCTATTACCAGAGTCAAGAAGATGATATTTAAAGAGTTATTAAAATTAAGTGAGTTACTGTGGATGGCAGGTAAAATAAAACCAATGCAGATACTCTACCGATCCAAAGTGTTCAGCATTGCCCCCAAAGGTTCCTGGACCTTTAGAGGGTCCAAATCACCACTAAGGACTTTAGGGGGACGTTAACCACTCTGAAATAAATTTAGACCTGAGTTTCTGCTAACTTAATGCACAGAGATCCTTAAAATGTAGCTGATTTTTGGGGAAAGTTACTGCTGTCGAAAAGCACTTTAAGGGATAGGTCTTGCCTGAAAGCATCATAACAACATTGTTTGAGATAAGCGTTTTTCCTGTTGATACCAAAGGGCAAGTTTTAAAAAATGAAGCCTATGTCGAAGTGCTAAAAGTGCTGGCTGCATAAAGACCAGAAACCACATACACACCTAGACAAAAAATAGACTTTTATGGCATTAAAAAAACATTTACAGCCTGGTTAAAAAAAAAGGGTTGGGTCTAAATCCTCAATGTCACTATTGGCACTAGAGCTGCAACAATTAATCAAATAATCGATTATTAATCGATTACTTAATTAATCGACAACTATTTTGATAATTGATTAATCGGCTTAAGTAATTGTTTTAGAAAAAGATTCCAAATTCTCCAATTTCAGCTTCATAAATGTGAATATTTTCTGGTTTCTTTTCTTCTTTATGACAATCCTGAATATCTCTGGTTTGCAACAAGACATTTGATGATGTCATCTTGGACTCCAAGAAACATTGACATTTTTCACTATTTTTGGACATTTTATGGACCAAACAACTACTTGATTAATCGAGAAAGTAATCGATAGATTAATCGATTATGAAAATAATCCTTAGTTGCAGCCCTAATTGGCACACACTGTACAAGGGGGGTGAATTTTTCTGTAACTCAGCAGTTAAGGAGATATTAAGATCCTAAGTTTGTTCAATCAGAGGCAAAGCTCATGTCTGGCACCCTACTTCTGTTCATGAGGAGGCTCAAAGCCTGCCTCATTTCCAATATGGATCCCAATGATGATTGACTTCATTTCTCTATATTAAAAACAGATGGGTGATGTCGAAGAGACTACATCCATTTATTATTGAGTATATGGTTGATACTAGAGCAGCCATCTTGGATTTCAAGCTCAGGTTTATCAGAGTTCTTCCGAGTTTCTAAATTAGAACTCCGACCTAAAGGGTTACACCTGGTGATGTATCACACTAGTGTCATGCAATCTCTAACTTCTGAAATCAAATGAAACATACCATTAATTGCAGGCTTTACATCCACTTCAAATTATGGTTCACTATTTGCCTCTAGCTAACTGCACAGCTAATGACGTGTGGGGAAAAAGAGCAGTTTTGTTTTCATGACAAGTAATTTAACCAGCCTCAACATCATCCTGGTCAAGAACTTTGTTGTTCATTAGAAAATCAGATTTATTTATTTATTTATTTATTTATTTATTTATTTATTTACTTTCTTCCTGTATTTTAAACCTAAAAATTATTAGGATATATGTAGCATGTGCATACTTTGAAATGTAAAACAAAAAGACCTCAAAACAACTCATTTGTGCATGTGAGTAATAGAAGACACATTATACACTCTGACAATAAAAAGGACATTCAGGAAGTGATAGAGAGAGGGAGTGGTGGGGTGTGTAGGTGAAGCCTGGTGAAGCATATGTTGTCCAGATGCTGATCATAAAGACCCAAAGAGGGAGAGGAAGCCCAACCCAGACCCTGCAGACAGCAGAATAATGAGGCTTCAGCTCACTGTGAACTTCAAAACAGAGCAGAGGAGAGAGAGAGAGAGAGAGAGAGAGAGAGAGAGAGAGAGAGAGAGAGCGAGATTAAAGTTCAGAGCCCTATTCACTTATGCTGTGCACACTTGAAGTTTGACAGATATACTTCAAATGATGTTAGCTGTATATAGATGTAGATCCCATTGTCGCAGGTTTTAGAGACTTGGGGCCGTTGTGTTGGTGCAGCACAGTTAAGCTGGCTGATCTTGCCTGAAGTTAGAGGAAATTGAGGAGAAGAAACACACTGCTGCCTCCATTTAGGACAAATGAGTCTGAGATAAACAGCCACAGAAGAGGAGATGCTGCATAGAAATTCAGAGCACATTTTCAGATTTGACGTCTACATCAATGGGGCTCCATCATTTTCTTACATCAAACAGAACACTGAGATGCAATGTTTGTGATGAAAAGTCACATGGGTACTCTGAGACCTGAGAGTGGTTAGAGCAGGGCAAGGCAGTGAGAGGAGTGGGCATGTAGGATGTGATTGTGAAAAAAAACTTAAAAAAAATATGAATCACACTGAATATGGTCATTATTCTCCTGTGGTGTTTAACATTTTCTATGAAAATGTGATACATGAATTCAGTGTCTATTCATCAACGTTTTAACCCCTAAAGTCTTCACAGCGCAGACAGGTATCAGTTGTCTCACGCTGACTGAATGTACTTCCAAAAGGTTACTTTTTATTCATTCATGGGACACTTCTTTTTAACATTTCATGATCTGGACAGCGTCAGCTCATGTTCTGCCAGGATCAGCCTATAAAAATAAGAAAATAAAGGTTGTTTGTAGGATTTATTTCCCTCTGATTTTTAGACCAAAGGAAAATCCCTGGTAAGCTTTACAATTGGATGTTTGTGAGACAAAGTTAATCCAACCCTTTAAAACTTTAGAGGCATTTTAATGAGCTCAATGATGAATCCATTGACATGTCAATGATTGTCTGGAACTTTTAAAGCACAGTTGTGTTCATTTTAAGTGTAATTTTTGCAATAAAACACAGTGAGGCTCACATAGTCTCTCTTTTACCCCCTGTGATTCAGAAATCCTCAGGGGCGTGCTGTTCTAACATTTTCATGACTGCATGTTAGAAAAAGGCTTTTATGAAAACAATACACTTCATGTTTCCTCACATCGTCATGCATTGTTCTTTTCTTTACTGCCCAGAAATTCTTCTCATTTTAAATCCCTGCCTGGAGCTCAGTCTGTCTCAAGGAGATAGCATGTAGAAACACATTTATTCCCCCTGGTGGTGTGCAGTTAAGCGCTTTGAAAAACATGTAAATGTGTGCACATCTGCTCATTACCAGTCAGTCAGGTGTTTTAAGCTTATAATAAAAAAAACAGGTTGTTATCAGGTTCCTTTATCACTCTCTTCGGCATTTATGAACTCATATAGCACATGCATTAGCTTGCATGCACTTCTTTTTAAACATGCCTGTAACCTTTACACACACCTGAACGGCTGTGTTTACACTTGTAAACCCGTCCTTGTGCAGCAGACAAATAACACAACATGCTGCTGTTAAAGCAACATTCCCAAGACTAAAAAATAAACAGCCTTTATATATATTGTCACACACCTATATGTGCACTAACATGCTATTAAAATTATTGACCCACATGGTCTCCTTGAGGCTTCTCTGCAGCTGCTGGTTCAGTCTGATGAGCAATTTTTCTGTCTGAATGAGGATTATTAAAATTCCAAACACAAGACAGCTCATCTTCTCCTCTCATCCTCTGTGTGCTCACTCCAGCCTGGGTTTGTTTATGTGGGATCTTTAAGTGTGTGTCATTTTTTTTTTTGCTGTTGTGTTTGTGGAGTGACACAAGAATTGGAGGGCGTGTGTCTGTGTGAAAACAGATGTTTCTGTACAGCCGTTTGTTTTCAATGTGGTAAATGACGAGTTCTAACACTGTTATCTTTTATGATGAGTGTGTGCTTACTAAAAAGACAGTCCTTAATTGTGTTTGTTGTTTGTGCGTGTGTGTGTGTGTGTGTGTGTGTGTGTGTGTGTGTGTGTGTGTGTGTGTGTGTGTGTGTTTCTATCTCTGTCCAGCCAGTCTAAAATTGGGTGTTATTTTGGAGAGTGCAGCAAGGAATATTACAGCAAGCAGTGGAAAACTCCATCTCACTAACTTTGTGTGAACACACACACACGCGCGCGCGCGTGTGTGTGTTTGCACTCATTTTAACACAGGCCTTACACTCTGTTGACTTTTCCTGTTCAAACTGAATTTTAAATACAAAGAGAGATAAAAGTTGTTTTTCTGAAACTTGGATGTGCAGCAGTGATGCGTGCTGTACTAAAACTTTAATGTTAGTCTTTATTTCATACACACCGCCTTACCCACAAACACACAGTAGTTACAGTGTGTTCTCTGAGTTAGCTCTGGGAGCTGAGGTGGAAATCTCTTGCTGAGTGAAAAACCACAAGGATGACAAATAAGAGTCTGCAGCTTTCCTTTTACACTGACATCATTTGCTTACAGGTACACGTGCATGTGTGCATGCCTGTGTGTGTGTGTGTGTGTGTGTGTGTGTGTGTGTGTGTGTGTGTGTGTGTGTGTGTGTGTGTGTGTGTGTATTCTGTTTCTCTGACTGCACAATTTGTCTCTGCCTGGTTGTTGACACATGGTGCAACAAAACTCACATAAAAAAAAGTTCTTCATCAGCTAAACCTGAAGGCCACTCTTTAGTCTACCTGTCTTCATTTTGTTTTTTGTACCCAGAGGGCCTCACAGTGAAACCTGTCTTTATTATGACCTAATATTTCTGCTCCCTGCTCCAGCCGACTTCGAGACTGAGACTTAGACTTCCTTTTAGTGTGATTAATTTGCTCAGCAGAGCATTTGGGAATGAAATTTTGTTGCACAGGCTTCCTGAAATGTAACATGCGGTGTATGGAGTTAAGTAGATATAAACGGTATAAATATACGTATGAAAATAAGAGCTATAAATGGACAGGTGTAACTGAACAATGGCTATCGGTTATATAAGTGACCTGTGGCTATTGACAAAAATATTTACATGAAATATTGCACTGACATAGGTAGCAGCAATTGTATATATACAAGAAAATATTGCACTGAACAGTAACAAAAAAGGAAATAAGATATGAAATGCAGTGCAGTTAATTATGCTTTGAAAGGCTGCTGTAACAGGAGACAGTGAGTGGACAAACCTGGAGGTCTGTAGATATTCTTTCATAACATGCTGTTGGTTTTTCTTCAGCGTCAAACCTCCTTTTATTTACCCCAGCTAATGACAGTTTTCAGCTTTGTGTGTTATGTTTGGCTCAACTTTATGTCCTCTTATTTTTCCAGAGGGTCTCATGCCTGAAAACAGTCCTGACATGCCGAGAGGCAGCTGTTTACAAGTGTTTAGCAGATGCTCTACAACAGGAGTAGAAGTTCTTTCAAGAGTTGACGCCGTAGCTTTTAGTGACACAACTGATGCTCAGTTTCTCAAATTTAAATGGCGTCCTGCACTGTCTATGTTTGTGTTTCAGGGCTGCAACAGACCACAACACAGACAACACTACGGCCATGCTGAGAGAATGGCTGAAGAGAGCTCAGCGTTTGTACCACTATGTGGAGTGGAGACCCATGGAGGAGCCGAGGTGAGTCACAGTTTCCACCATTTATTAGCAGCTTTTCAGAGTCCTTCAGACTCCAATTCTAAAGTTTCTCCTGTTTTCCTCACATGGTTAGTGTTTTTTTTTAATCAAAGGGATAAACTGTCTTTAAACTTTGTTTGACTTAGGTCTTACACAGATGAGTGGGGTCCAAAGCACTGGCCTCCTTCAAGGTTCAACCATGTGATGAAGCTACGACAGGCAGCACTGAAAGCTGCACGGGAAAGATGGGCTGACTACATACTAGTAAGACATCCAGCATACAGTTACCTTTGATATGTGATACAGTCACTGCTCTTAGCCTCACTGTACTGAATAAATCTAAACACCAAATACAAACCAAGCTCTCAGAAACAGGCTAAGCTAACATCAGTTGCTGCACACTGCCGGTGTCTTTCTGTTGGTGCTCACAGAGTTTCACAGAGTTTTTAACATGAAACTACTTTTTAAAGTGAAAAGTTTGAATTGTCTTCACTTCAAAAAGAAAATATGTACATTCTTTCAAAGTTTAAATGTTAAAACACAAATTTCTTAATGCTTTTTAATATTTAACAATGTTAACACTCTTTCCTAGCACAGGGATAGTTTTTAGGCAGTAGGTTGCACAGTTTGTATGATATGACGATATCTCCTCCCTCTTTAGTTTGTAGACAGTGACAATCTGTTGACCAACCCACAAGTGCTCAACCTGATGATGGCTGAAAACCTGACTCTTGTTGCTCCCATGTTAGAGTCTCGCTCACTTTACTCCAACTTCTGGTGTGGCATCACCCCGCAGGTACGGTGCTGACCTGAACTTAAACGTCTTTCCATCCACCCAGCTTCTTTTCCTTTCTTATCCTTCAAATCTTTTTGATTCTTTTTAGGGATACTATAAGCGAACCCCAGACTACCAGCCCATCAGGGAGTGGAAGCGTCTTGGATGTTTCCCTGTTCCCATGGTGCACAGCACCTTCTTGGTAGACCTGCGCCGGGAATCCACCAAGGGCCTGACCTTTTACCCTCCTCATCCAGACTACAGCTGGGCATTTGATGACATCATGGTGTTTGCTTTCTCAGCCCGTCAAGCAGGTCAGCCTGAAAAGAGTACTAACAGCAAATTACTACATTTTTAGCAGAGCTGCTAATGGCTCAGGAACAGAGGAAGGTTAGAGATGCAGTCGTTTATTTGTACACAGCCTGGTTTTAATCTTCATGGTGGGGCTTCTTTATATAATTTGGGGCTTTTTATTGCTCACATGTTACAGATTAAAATAGACAGATACAAGCAGCGCTTAAGAGATCCATGTGTTTTTCCTGGGAAGCCAAGAGACACTTTGAATGAAGGACAAACACAAAGAACACATCTGTAAACATCATTACAGTGGCTATTTCAATTTGAGTCAAGAGGTTTTTCTTTTTATTTTGCAGTTATTTACTGTTTTTCTCTTTGTGTCAGATGTTGAATTCAAAGTCCAAATGTTACTTAAATCAACCAACTCTAGAGTTTGTTGATGTAGCTGCGCTAAGTGACCAATATGTATTTATGCAGTTAGATGATAAATGAGTTGAGGTGAAAATACAGATTAAAAACTGATTAGAAACCTGTATTCAGAATTTTAAAAAATAGCATAAATTAAAGTTGTATCAGCCAGTTACTTAAAAAAACAACAAACAATTTTAAAAAATTAAATTACATGAAAATGATGGCGCTCCATCGAAAGAAAAAAAATATCCACAGTGTCAGACATGCCCTAATTCTCAGCAGAGAGAAGTTTGAGAGCTTTGTACATACACAAACAGAGCCTCACAGTTATTGTTTAAGTAGTCTGTAATGTTACAGTCTTTACAAGTATATTTAAGGTTGTCTAAAACACTGAGGTCCAAAGTAGCAACAGCAGGATTGTAGAGTCTGAGTTTTAGGAGTCACAAACTGGCTGGGATGCAGAGTGCGAGGTCCTGCAGCTTGGCACTTGATTACACAGGACTGGAGGCATAGAAATGCTGTGTCCCAAATCGCATACTTCTGCACTTACGCTCACTATTTTGAGTGCAAAAATTTGTTTACACTGACAGTATGAAAAAACACAGTGCACTTTGATTTCTCAGCTGGAACACTCAAAAAATTTGAGTGTGGAACAGAGGACACTTCTCCTCACACTCAATATTTGCCATATTGGCTTAGAAGAGGAAGGGACGGGAACATATCAAACACCAGCTGATGGATGTAATCAATGAATAACAGAAGAACATCTTTGAAGGGTTGTGAAACGCAATCATTCCAGTAAGTTCAAAGCTGCAGTGTTTTTGGGACAACACTGCCCTGTAAGATTTTATGCCCTGTTCCAGTAAGTGCAGAGTGAACACAGTGCATTTTAACTAAGTTTACTCACAGAAGCACACGATTTGAGTCAAATAACAACTGCTGAGACGGCAGAGACCCCGAGGTGGTTTGATTTGCATGTTTATTTGAAATGTTTAGATCAAGAGGTTGAATTTACAGAATCCAATATGAGTGTGTGTGTGTTTTTTTGGGTGTGTGTTTCAGGTGTGCAGATGTATGTGTGTAACAGAGAACACTATGGTTTCCTGCCTGTTCCTCTCAAAGCACAGCAGAGTGTGGAGGATGAGCGCGAGAGTTTCATACACACCATCACGGAGGCTCTGAGTGAGTGCACACACTCATCGTTTAACTTTTGTGTCGCTTTTTCTCCCTATAAACCCTCGTGATTGCACCCTGTCAACCCCCCCTCCTCCTCCTCCTTTGTTCTTGTTTCAAACCCTTCCTCCTTTGCTTTCTCTCTTCTCGCCCATCCTCACTGTTCCACTGTCCATTCAGGTTTAACTAAAGCAACTTAAATAAAGCAGCACAATCCACCGGAAGTTCTGCTCTTTTCTAATGTTGTTGTTGTTGTTTTACCCCTTCCCTTCACTTTTCTTCCCCGCCAACAGTTGACCACAACATTGAGCCCTCTGAGCACCTATACTACCCGCCATCGCCACAGGAGACACTTGGCTTTGATAAAGTAAGTTTTTAGAGTGCTTGAAGAACTTAATGTGTTTCCCTTTGTATTTACTGTTTCTGAAGAAGCCCTGCATCCTGCCTTCAGCACTCTCCCAAGTTTTACCTCTCTAATCCTAACTTTTTGAATTATGCTTCATTTGTTTCTTTGTATTTGTGCAGAAAAAATTGACACCTGACAAAACACATTTAACTGAGGTTTCAAGCAAAGTAATTAGTTTCTCTTTGATGAAACTGTCTATTTAGATTCTTCTAATCAACCTAAAGCGCCGTCTAGACAGAAGAACCAGGATGTTGAAAACAATGGCTACCCTGGGTATACACGCCACGCTGACTGACGCAGTGGACGGCAAGTAGGTCACAAACATATAACCCTGTATGCACTCCATGAACTAAACCCGATGACTGATTTAATCTTGGAAAAACAACATACTCATACTTTCCGTTAAGGCCCAGACTTTGAAAGCTAAGAGATTTTTTTCTGTGCCCAATCTGCAGCTTTTTCTAACATCTTGTCTAAACAGATGCTAAATGTTTGTAGAAATGTTCTTGACTTTCTTACATTCCCTCCTGGTACTTGCTTTAATCCACAGTTGAGAACCTTCTAATCCCTCGACAAGCCTTTGTTTGTCTGGCTAAATGTGTTTCTTGTTGCAGCTTGCTAAGATGTACAGTACAAACTGTTTCCTGAGACGACAGGATGACAAATGTAGTTATAACAAGCACCCGTCCTTTCCCTCAAGCTCCTAAATATCTGTTCCCCTTCTCTATTTTAGGGCACTGAATACGTCCCAGCTGCAGGCACTGGGTATAGAAATGATGCCTGGCTACAAGGACCCATACTCCGGTCGAGTCCTGACACGAGGGGAGATCGGTTGCTTCCTCAGCCATCACTCCATATGGACACAGGTGAGACACACTAACTAATGAGAAGAACTGTGTGGTGATCAGTGAAGGGTGGACACCCTGTGATCACACAGATTCAACCTGCTGGAGTGGCCTGTAACTTCTGTGATGGCACAATTTGAAGAGGCCAGTTGAGACCAGTCCTGTAATATGTGAACTTTTTGGAGGATGTTTCAGAGAAAGGATATGTTACCACTGTGGTAGTTTACATAGTAGAAATGGTGACTGTCAGTCTAGAAACAGGCAAACGATCCAATAGACTCAGCTATGGCTCTTATCCAAATTTATGTAACTCTTAGCTTTCAAGTAAGCATTAATGTTAACTAAAATGGTTAGTTATGCAAATCAAAATCTAGACCGGGTGAGCAGGACTCAGGTCTCATCTATTGCCTTGTTCTCTTACATCTGAGCCCAATTACTGTCATTATTTCCCAGTTGTCAAGACCTTTAGATAGAAACTAAGGTTTTTGCCACAGTGTCAACAGGCAGAGCTAAAATGTTGCATACTGCTTTCTGCAAATTGATTTGATACGACGTGTGATCAGGTTGTTCCTGGCCTTGTAATGGAGCTGCTGGTGAACCCACAGCTGTCTTTAATGTGTTTTAACTTTGTGTACATTTTTTTGTTTGTCAGATGTTGGAGCAGGGCCTCCAGAGAGTTCTTGTTTTAGAAGATGATGTGAGGTTTGAGCCCAGGTTTAAACGACGACTTCAGGCCATAATGGATGATGTAGACAAAGCCCAGCTGGACTGGGATCTCATGTGAGAACATCCACATATGCATTCACAGATTTTAATACAAACGCATGTGTTAGAACTTAACCTGATCAACACACTCTACCTGCTCGTTTTCAGCTATGTTGGGCGTAAGCGTATGCAGGTGCAGCAGCCGGAGCAGTCTGTGGAAGGTGTAAACAACCTGGTGAAGGCCGACTACTCTTACTGGACGCTCGGCTATGCAATATCACAGCAAGGAGCCAGAAAACTACTGGCTGCAGATCCCTTCACAAGGATGCTGCCCGTGGATGAGTTCTTACCCGTCATGTTCAACAAACACCCAAAGTGAGTCTTTATTTTGGATTCTTTTATTTGAAATAGCGCTGCATTCATGTGAGTTTTTTTTGACACAGATATGCTACAAAGAAATTAAATTAAATCTTGCTGTACAAAAAAAAATCACAAGGCTGCAGAAAGAACTAACTCTTTATTAAAGACCTTTTTAGGTGATTTGGTTTCTGGGCAGGTTGGGAAATATTGACTGAAGACCACAAATAGAAGATTGCAGGTGCACTCTTACATAAGAATGAATATATCAGCTAATTCAACTGTAGAATAAACATGAGGTTGAAAAAGTGAAAGTTATATTTAGTCAGTGTAATTTAGGCATGCCTAAAGCCCATGCATGCACAAAAACAGACTCGAGGGCAATAAACCAATTCAGGACCTACTGTACGGTAATTATCTATACATAGACACGAACATGCATGTACGGGTCCAGTTTGACTGTGTGGCAGTGTTCTAATTTTTTTTTTCTTTGGTGGTAAACCACAGCTTATATCCATTTTTACTCAACACTTTGTTCCCTATATTCCTTAACCTCCATCCTTTTTATACTCCTCTTTCCACCTGATTGTGCCCCTCTTTCTGTCCTGTTTCTGGCATCACCCCCTTCCTTCTTCCTCTCTCTGCTCACTCGCTCACTCACAGGACATGGATTGTTCTCGGGGTTCAGTGGGTACAGTGCACACAATGCCTGCTTTTCTCTTTCTTTATTCCTTTGGGATTTTTGCCATACCTTGTTCTCCTTCCATCTCTCCTCTAGCTCCTTGCTCCCTCTTTTTTTAGCATCTTTAGGTCAGGCCTCTCCACCTTTCCATGTTCTCCATCCTCATTTATTTTACTTGTTGCATTTTTTTATATTTCCCCTCTCTCCAACAAGACTTTACTTTCTTATACACCTACTCCCCTCTGTGTCACCCGCTTCTCCTCCCCCCTCCTCCTCTCTCTTTGAGGAATGTGGGCCAGAGCAGCTCTTCCTGCTGGTTGGAGAAGGGGACAGGATTCCCATTGATAGAAGCCTGAGCAGGGGGGGTTGGGTAGGGATGGACACTGTGTGAGTGTGTGTGTGTTACTATATAAATACATGGAGATGTGTGTCTGGTATAACATATATAGATTACTAGTGAATAAACTGTGCACGTATTCAACTTTAAGAAAAAGTGAGTTTGTGTAAAATTAAAATAAATGGCAGGTCAGTATGTGTTCTGTGTGAATACTTTGTCATGGCGTCTGTTTGGTTTCTCTTTGTTTGGGTCCATCAGTATAAAGTGCCTTTGGTGTCCTCATCAGAATCACTCACTTATCATGAAAATGTAGCAGAATAATGAAACTCTGGGGTCTTGTTATAAGTGGCTAAACATTTGCACACATATCAGTACAATAATAAATCTTTATACATTTTATACCATTTTTATAATTGGATGTTTGTGATTTTGGCATGTCCTAGACACTGCTCTGTGAACTACAGTGTGTTTAATAAGTGGTTTAATGACACTAAATTTAAAAAATGAGAAGTTTTTATTGCCCACAACATGTTATTTGATAAAATGAGTCATTTGATTATATATATTCTATTTTCATAATCCTTTAGAACATTTTGTATGTGTCCCTGACATTACTGTCCACATTGTCATAACAGGGTAACTGCTCCTTTAAGAAACCCCCAATGTTTTCAGTGACATTATGACCAGCAGTTTGTCTTTTTTAATGGAGGCTGAAACAGTGGCTAGTTGCACAGTACATATTGACACATGCTTCGTAATTTTGATCTTATTATGTGCGTAGTTGGATGTTGTCAAACTTAACATTTCCACTCTGTCATCCTGAAATATCAGCTGATATAAAAACCTTTCAGAAATGTAAAATATATTTGTTAAACAGCACACAGTTGCTAAGAGAAGGTCCAACATGTGCGCAATAAATGCTAACATTTTACCAAAATATCCACTCTGTCAGTGTACGCCCTGTCAGCAGGCCTGTGTAATTATTATGTATTTACTATACTCTGAATTTGTCAATGACAGGGTGGACATATTTTTCTGTACGCATGTACATTGTCTGCTTGTAGTCAATTTATTAAAAAAGTGTGGGAACTTGAGGAACATTCATTTCTACCATCATAACATGTAAACTTTTTTTGGGGGGAGGGGGATTCAAAGTTTAAAAGGCACCTTATAATGATATTGACCCATTTGTCTCATTTTAGAAGGGCCCTGTATATTTTTTTTTATTATCTTTAGAACACTAATTTTGTCAAAAAAGGAAATGTACCAACAGAAACCACCACAAAAAATGCCTTATTGCTCAGAAAGTGTGCTGAGGAAGTGTGTGTCACAGGTCAGCTCTAATAAAGGTTTAGGGTTGCATTCTGCTCTTGCAGAGCTGACAGGTTTCAAACAGGCGCTTGGCGGCAGGGAGTTGACCTCTGTCTGCAGGAGTGTGACTCCTCTTGGCTGACGTGTCAGATCCACACAGTCCCCATTCCTCCCTCTGACCCTGTTCAGAGTGAAAGCTCGGTTTCCATTGTTTTTTTAGATTGTCCTGATATGACTGTTCACATGACAACCTTGATGAAGATGTGCTTTCAGGAGGGAATTGAATAGATTTTCTTTACAATACATGGATCTAGTAGTACGCAGTGTTTTAATGGTATTTTCAGGTGCTTGCATTTTATATGATTCTCTTAGTTGTCCTAATTGTTGTTGTCAGACCTCAATCTTATGCTCACTTTAAAGGGATGTTTCAGCTTTTCTGAGGTGGTGTTGAATGAGGTTCTTGTCAAAAGTAAGTCTGTAACCCACAAGGATCTTGGTCAGCTCGGCCTCTTTGTTGCAAATCCAGGTAGAGAACCTGCACAGAAACTGTACTATTGGCAGCTGCAGACACGGTCAAAAGCTTGTTGCTTTAAGAGTATGCTCCATGAAGACATTTTTAGCACTTTACCTGCCAGCAAAGCTGTTGATTTTTAAAATAGAGGAAAATGACACAAACCATCAAACAACCCAGACGTCTGAGGTACTGTCATATACAACAAAGAAAAACGTTCTTACATTAAACAGAGAAAGAACGTGTTTCTCATTTAACACATTTATTTGGCTGCTGTATTCACTACAGCTTCAACTTGAACCTATCTAACAATTTAAAAATGTCATACATATTAGCCTAGAAGATAAAGCTGAATAAACAATGACACATTTTAATAGTAAAAACATCTTAACAAGTTCATGATACACAGACTTGGCTCAGTTATAAGCTGATTCAGAATCAGTTTTACTTTAGCTGACCTAGAGACCTTGTAAAAGTTAAGAAACACTGTTCTGTCATGACTTGATGTGCTGAGGTTCACATTGTCCTCCATCATTCCACATCCTGTAGATCTGCTGTTCAGTAAAATGTAGTTCCTGTACGTTCAGTGCTGGAACTAAAACTTCCAGTTAAAAGGATCTGACTCAAAATAAAAAACAGTCATGTCAACAGCACTCATTGACTGCTGTGTTGTTTTGCCTTCCTTCCTCTTATGCTTGGCGACCTTTAAAACAGTCACAGGCAGGCCCAATTGGTACTTCCACCCTATTCTTGTACGTAAAGACATTTATTTTACAGGCACTCGAGAAAGAGAAGCCTAATTGCTACTTTAGGGCTGCCAGGGTGTGATTCTAGATGTTGAGATTTTTTTTTTCCAAAGACATCCTTTTGACTCAAATATGTTTTATAAAAAGGGGGATAACCTATTCTGTCTGTTGGTCTTCTGATGAATTTTAGGAGTTACTTGAAGCAGAAGGATATCCTTTGCCAAATATAACCAATTACAAAGTATGTTTAGTTCACTAACATCCTTAAATTTACTGTGACCATGTCTTAAATACGGGGATTGGCTTAGCCTTTTGACTCCTTCAGTCAGGAATAACTTTGGTCTCCTAAATTATTGTAGCCAGATTTCTAAACCAGGATTAACCAAAAAAAGAACAAAGAATCAAATCATCCTTTGCTCCAATAATCACCCTCATATTGATCCCACTTTGCTCTTGTTTCCTCCCTCTCAGCACTCAGTACATGTCTCAGTTTGAGCCCCGGGACCTGCAGGCCTTCTCTGTGGAACCTCTGCTCATCTACCCCACCCACTACACTGGAGAACCCGGCTACATCAGTGACACAGAGACCTCCACCATCTGGGACGATGAAGCTGTCGCCACAGACTGGGACCGACAACACGCACGCAAGACAGCCCAACAGGGCAGAATCGGGTCTGTGGCACAGAACAGCGTCAGCGGAGACTCACCGCCTCCTGCAGCTCGAGCCTCACGAGATGAACTGTGATAGATACACCTTTAGGGGACATACACCTGAGACTGAGAGAGACTTCTGTTTACTGGGCAGTGTACACACAGTGAATTTAAGGTGTACACACACTTGAAAAGACTTTTGAACTACAAGCTGACATACTGTACATTCATTCATGGACAAAAATCAATGTTGATAAAGGGACTCTGAGAAGAAGAAGAGGAAGAAAACCTGGGACGAGGGCCGGCAGGCCTTTAACAAAAGCTTTATTTATTCCCCATGTGCCTCCTCTGGGCATGTGGAGACACTTATGGCCTAATGAAGCTGAAGCAACGCATGGACCAGAGCTAACGGTATTTGCAGTTTGTGTGGAACAGATAAAAAAAACCTCACAAATCTGTTCTTTCATTGTAAAGAAGATTGTTATTTAAAAAGAAAATGTGTTTTGTTTATTGGACAGCCAAGAAATAAAGATATTTTAAGCTGTTTGAAACAAATCCTAAGTGTGCATGGGAAGCTAAGCCATGTGTTTTTTGTGTGCAATGTGTGCAGTTTATTGATCATATATACAGATGAACAGCATTTCTGTTTCTTCCAATGGTACGAAAGCTCAGCCAAAAAAAAAAAAATCAAGATGTTTACATATTGTGCATTTGGATCTTCGCTTGGAAATCTCATCCTTTTGTCAAAACACAAATAACCTGAATCCAACCATAAATGACTGTCATTGTCCACAACAGATTAACTCGACATTATTTGTATTGTACCTTAAATACATGAAAGCATGCTGTCCAAAGCAATTCACAAACAAACAAACAAACAAACAAACAGAAATCAGCGGCAAAGGCTTAAACTTATCAATGATTATCAAAGACAGGAGAAAAAGATGATACAAATATTTAGAAAATAAAAAATAAAGGTGACATCAAGAGTAAAAACAATTATAATAATTATTGGCAACAAATAAAAACATTGAATAAGGCCTCGATTCAAATTAAAAGACAAATTGATAAAAATGGTCTCCATCAAAGATGACCAGTGATCTTGCTTTCATTTAGAGGCAGTGAGTTTGAAACTGAATCAGATTCTAGAAGAGTTTAACTACTCTCCTGTTACTGCTTGCCCCCTTTTTTCACACCTTCCCTCTTTACTCTGCTAAACTGGTAGAAATACAGCAGGAGCTGCATTTGTCAAAAGAGCTGTAACAACAACAAACAAATTTATTTCATGCAAGCAATTACTTTATTGAAACACATGTTCTACGAAAACAAACTCCCTGCTGCACAAACCCCCTTCCTCTGATTGGCCTGTTGGGGGCAAAGCCACCTCTGTGTTTGAGGTCTGCCCCTCCAGTTTGTCAAGACCAGTTACATGATCATTATGTGATGAACCCATCATTTCAGCAAGTCTCGTGAAGATCTTGAAGATCAATTGCTTATTTATCTATTGATTGATTGATTGATTGATTGATTGATTTAGATCAGGACATTTCAAGCAGTTTACAGACAGATTATGGGATTTCTACAGCATACGAATCTGTAGTGATTTGGAAATCTGCACAAATTTAGTAGTATCCTGTGAATTGAAGTACCCAGCATTTTTTACTTTATAGCTATGTTTAAACATGGTAAAGCAAAATACAGAAGATGTGTGGGAGGAGGGAACGCTGTATCCAAGAGTGCCTCAGGTATCAAACATTTACACATACATAAGCAGCCTCACTGAGCCTGAACTAAAAGTGCTGTACAGAAGGTCTAATACTTAAAACAATTCTCACAATACGATTCTCACAAGGATAGCTATATACTGAAGACACACACACACACACACACACACACACACACACACACACACACACACACACACACACACACACACACACACACACACACACACACACACACAGTGACAGAGTGGCTTTTCTTTTCTAAATAGTGAATATATAATAGATGTCAGAGGGTTCAGTGTGTCTGTCACTGCCACAGCAGGCTGGCACGTTCAGACCATCAGTCATTCTTGCATCACGTGTAGCCTGTAGCATATACATATAATGTGTGCTGGTTTGTATTCTTTAGACCTCTGCTCTGAGACTACATGTGTGTTATATATTTTGGAAAGACTAGATTAATGAATTATTCATGTCTCCAGTACAGGCTGTTCTTGGTTTAGCTGCGGTGCAGGGCTGAACCAATGAGACAAATTCTCTTTAACTGCGTTTCTACTCACTTCAGAAAACTGACATAATGAAAACCTCTCACTATAACATTGATTATTTTAGACTGTGCTTTTAATGTTACAGAGAGTCTGTGGACAGATGCAAATGAAGAGAGGAAGGAAGACTTAAAAAAACAACGTATGTACAGCACTGTTTATCTCTGTGGGAACCACAGTACAGCCTTCATTAAGTCCTGTATATTATTGTTTGATTTAAGCACAAACTCACCACAGCTGTTCACATGACCCAACTGATTCCGTTTGAGATACAAACCATCTGAAAATAAGCCACGTGACATTTTGGAAACGGTAGTGAAAGATGAAAGGAACTGGAGCCTCCCAATAAACTGGAGCTTTGAGTGTTTATCATGTAAAGGACACTCAGCAGGAGTGTTGGCTCCCACTGTTCACTGGCTGAGAGAAACCCTGCACACTGTTTTATAGTTCCTGTCTGCTGTGGGATCTGAAAGACAGAGAGAGATGGAGAAGAAAGGTAAGAGGGAAGTGGGAATGGTTTGGAGAAGTGGTGGAGGTTAGGTGATGTGAAGAGAAAGATGTGTATAAATGGTGAGGAATCTTTTTGGATGATTTGATTATTTTTCTGTTTATTTGATGGGAAAACAGCACAGTTTCTTTGTAATCTTGCTTCACTCATCACAGACCTGACCTGACGTTAGATACGTGTCCTGCAGATGAAAGCTACAGATACACATTTCCTTTCTCGGGTAAAGACCATTTAGATGCTTTTAGGTGAGCAACATGTCCACCTGCTGGTTGTACTTGGGATGACAACTTGATTATCCACTGGCTTTGTCAGGCCTTTTACATTATTCAACTCCATCCATCCATCCATCCATCCATCCATCCATCCATCCATCCATCCATCCATTTTCTACTGGTTGCCAGTCAATCACAGGGCTGACACACAGAAACAGACAGCCTCTCACCAGTTAACATGTTTTTGGTTTGTGGGAGGAAGTTGGAGTACCTGGAATTAATGAAAACTCTACACAGAATGGCCCACCTTCCCCGAACAGCCTTCTTGCTGTGAGGCAACAGCTCTAACCACTGCATCACCGTGCAGCCACATTATAAAACTCATAATATGTAATTCAGCACAGTTAAAATGTACTCATAAGACAAAGGGGGAAAATATATAATAATAATAAATAAGAAGAAGAAGAATAAATAAAGCTGTAGAGCCCCTAAAACATGTGAAATTATATCTGCAGTCGTTGAAAATATGATGAATGTTGTTCAGTACTCATTCTCTCTCTCTCTCTCTCTCTCTCTCTCTCTCTCTCTCTCTCTCTCTCTCTCTCTCTCTCTCTCTCTCTCTCAGCACCGCAGTGCATGGAGGATCGGAGGGTCAGTGCACTTAAACTGCACTGAAGTAAAAAGGTTTATTTTAAAACACTTTCAGTATTCTACAACCTTATACTACCCACTTGTTCCTACATAAGAATAAATAGCAATGATATTATCTAATATAACAGTGTGTGTGTGTGTGTTCATTTAAAACAAATAAATCAAGATAGTCTGGAAAAGCTATCTGTGCATGAGTTTTAAACTTTAAAGCATAAAAACTAGTGGCAAGTCTCTCCTTGCAACAGAACCATTGTTTTAAATATACAGATATGCATTGCTTCTGTTAATAATACACTGACCCTCAGTGGGTTTTTTTTTTTTTTTTACTTTTTTGTCTTTGTTATCTTAATGATACCGTGTGTACTTCTGTGTTTTTCTGTTAAGCAACAGAGTGCGACCGTAGCCTTGGTTTAGTGACATTATCTAAAATATTTATTCGATCAAGTAAACACCCTTGCAGTCTACGTCTTCTGCTGTATTAGAACTGGACAGGCCTCTATGTGAACTACACAAATATACAGACGTGTTTAGGTTATCGGGCACGTGAGTTGCTGGATTAAACATGCTTTTGTGGTTATGACTCTTTTCCGTTGTGTATGAAATTTAGATCTGAACCTTATATGTGTTTTAATTTTGCACGTTTTACTTTTAAATTATGTTAGTTAGCACAGAATAAATAAAACTCCAAATTTAATATAATGTAAAACTTATAAAACTTTGATGACATTTTAAAACATTTTAACTGATGAATTTACAAAAAATGTAACAAAGATAAGAGAAACACAAAAGAATTTACTTCTCAAAATATTCTGCTACTGATGTCACATCCATACTATCTCTGCACAAAGGCTGCAGTGTGGCAGTATAAATAGTGTGACACATTTGACATTTAACAGTGAAAAGAATGAAATATGACTCGTATTCAAAACATGAGAGTTGAGGGTCTTGTAGGTCAAATTTGTTCCCTGGAGTCAAAAATGACCCCACCTAGTCATTTTCAGCATATATCATAAATTCTCATCAGTTCTGTGTTTCACACATTTAATCCTACTTCAGTACAGCCCATTATCACATTTCCCCCCTTTTTTCTGGGTGAATACAGAGCCAACAGACCTTGTTTACGAAAAGGAAAATCCTGTTTTTTGACTGCAAAGGATTTCCTTTGGGGTCAAAATAACCCTTGGGCAGCATGAGAGTTAATGTTTCAGAAAACGTTCAAGTCTTTGCAACATCAGTTAGCGATAACCCTCTGTTTGGATAACAGGAGAAAAAAAACACATAAGAATCCTATGGATTTACACTGATAAAGCCTACCTTATTAGTATGGCAGTCACTATCATAAGATCTCTTCAGCACTGATCCCAACAGTTCAGCTGATGCATGTATTTCCACCAGCCAATGAATGCAATGAATGCTCAGGTGTGCTGAACTCACAGGTTAACATTGATGGGAATAAGTCTATGAGCAGCCTTGAGTCCCTCCTTACTTTGAGAAACTTCATGAACCATAGTTATAATTACAACTGACTGTACTGAGACTATTTCTATATCCAGTGGACTCCATGTGAGTGTGTGACAGGATGGAGGCCCCCATGGGAGACAATGTTAGGGAACTACATGGACCAACCCCTCAATGCAACCCAAGACGGTACATAACTTTGGTATCCGAAGAGGTTGCTGTTACCTGAGTAGTCAAAGTATCACTGCCCCTTGCATAGGTATTAAGTATGATTGGTCCTGCCAGACACTAAGGTCCCATTTACCACAAGATGCAAGTTATTGTGGTCGCCTTAACAACAAATATAAAGCTAAAGGGAAAATATCATGCAAATCTACTTCTAATAAAATCTGTCTTTTGAGGGGTCCAACTACTGAAACAGGAATCACTGCAGAGCAGCATTCTTACACCACAAGTAAAAGACAAGCTTAATATAGTTAAGAGACATGGAATTGATCTTTGGTGGAACAATCATGGGCTGTTATCAGAGGTTAAAGCTGTTTTTTTCCCCACATTATTTGGAACAGAGAATGATCTGTGATTTTTTTTTATGTAATAAAAGTGATAAAGTTGTGTAACAGGATCCAATGAGTCAGTGAAACTGCTGACAGAGCAGGGAAGTGGACAGTGACTAACACTGCTGTTGTAAGGCCGTGTCCTTTTGACGGGTAAACATACTCACACATACGCACATATGCACATTCATGTATGGACATGATCCCCTCATACACAAACACATGTTTCAAAAGACCGAGGAAGCCCAAAAAAGAGAAGGAAATGGAAAATAAAAACATTGTTTCTGAAACACTTGCAGTGCCTCCGCTGCCTTCTTCTCCTTTTGTTTTTCTTTTTCTGTCTGTCAGTGGTCCAGAGAAAGTGTCCATTGTCCCCTCTGTTCTCTTCCTCTCACTGATAATGAGTAACTGTTCAGTGTCAACAAGAGCACCCTGAGACATCCACTCAGTCACTGAATATGTGTGTGTCTGTGTGAGAGCGTGTGTGTGTGTGTGAAGGAAAATCACAAAAACATTTATTCAGTGTTGTTGTCGAAGTACAGAGGAAGTCCTGACTGCACCAGCACGCACAGGCAATAATAACTGTCCTGTAAAAAACTTTGTTGTTTTGTGCTAATATTCCAACATTATCGCCGGAAAGGATTGGGCAGTTTTAATTTGTATATTTTTAGTTAATTGTACTAGTTGTATTAACAATTCATCCAGCAGAGGGCAGTGTGGAGTTGTCAAAAAACGAGTCAGGCATTCAGGGTGCTGGATTTTCAAAAACAGAGACATGCAAAAGAAAATCTGCCTGAATGGGAAAATGATTTAAAAAAAAAAAAAAAAATCAAATATTTTGTGCAGCTAGGGCCCTTTTTTACCATCTCTCATGTTCTGGATGTTTGTATTAATTAATGAAGTACACTCATGAACACATGATTGGAACACTTTATATTCTACTTAAGTTCTTGTAAGTAGTGCTTTTACTAAGTATGATGCAGACCTAAGTTAACAAGGATATCTCTCTATGACCAACAGCTGCTAACACAATTGCCTGTATATAGTCAGGATTAATGTTTATTTCTACCACAAGCTTAGCCTCAGACAAAGTGATAAACAGCATACTGAAGAAAGAGTCAGAATATCTGATATTCATGTACACCTTTGCTTTTATCTCTCCAATGCATTTTTGACAGCTATTTGACTGTCTTTCTTTTAAGACTCAGTGCAAAACATTTTATTTGCTGCTATAATACAATGCATCTTGGGAAAATAAGACAACATGTGGCTTAAATCACCTCCAAACCAGGAACTTGCTTACTATTTAGAATTTAGGTCTTGGAATCACTGACTATAAAAGGATACCTGCTTCCGTCTTTTTTCATTTTGAGGCATGAAGCCAAAATACAGCCTGACATATTGACTGGTGGAGCTTTAACATGCACAAAAAGATGAAAAGCACAGCTAACATACTGAAAAAAAAAAGAAAACACTAAAGATCCCTCTGGGCAGCTTCTTGTTTGGTTTGAAGCAGAAACTTGTGGCTATAGAGGGTTTGGGGACTCTTCTGTCAGTATTCGTTATATTTCCTTCCTCTGTTCCTCCTCTACTCTATTAATCTGATAAAAAAACACCTGGTATCACAAAAATAGCTGGAGAAAAACATTTAATGTATACTTCAATTCTCAATTTTGAGTTTATCTTTGTGGGCTTTGTGACCTGTACTCCAGTCAGCCATCAGGAAAGTGCTAAAAGTTTTGGCTTCACTCAGGATGTCGGTTTTTCTGTCCATGTTTTAGCCAGTTGACGTCTGGACCAGAGGGTCAACTTTTTAAAAATGTAGGTTTTCTACTTTTGCTTCATAAGAGAATGACTTCTTCCTCCATGAGTTAGTTTTTTTCCTCTCATGTATCTGCAGGCAGGACTCAAGACTCAACTCATTTTTATTGTATCAAATATTGTATTCATTGGGGATCTCTCCTTTTGTGTTTCACTCTGTGTGTGAATGAGGAATGGAGAGCCAGGAGGAGAGGTTTCCTTTCCTTTCTGTTGAATTGATGTGTTCAAAGTGTGTGTGTGTGTGTGTGTGTGTGTGTGTGTGTGTGTGTGTGTGTGTGTGTGTGTGTGTGTGTGTGTGTGTGTGTGTGTGTGTGTGTGTGTGTGTGTGTGTTGTCAGACTTTATACAGCTTTGCCTTCCCAGCTGTGTAAACTGGTGCTGGATACTATGACTGACTCGGCCCCCTCAGAGAAGAAAAGCCAGAAAAGTGAAGGATTTAAAGGTACAATGAAAACAATCAACCCTTAGAGGGAAAAGGTTTGTAAAAAGAGTACATGTTCTTGCTGTTTCTGTGATGATTTGTCACATTGTGGGAGTATAAGTAGGGCATAAGTCAAGTGAAGACCACTAAACGTGGCTGATGAGTAAACTGAAGGGAAGTGGAAAGCTCTCAACAACAGAGAGAGGAAACGGAGGAAAGAGGGGGAGGCTGGTTCACTGGAAGTCCATCCACACAACAAGAAGACGTGCAGTGTGTTAACTCAATCTTCCTGCCTGACAT